>OW679194.1:258050384-258241606 GCA_940337035.1 Agriotes lineatus | reverse complement strand
CGTTAAGGCGAGTATACAAAAAAAACGTTACTTTTCTTAGAATAATATGTTCATTTACACATCTACACATTAAAATGTTGATTTAAAAATAATATGTAATCAACATTTTCAGCGTTAAGTCGAATTCTGCGCTCTTCTAAAATTCGCCCAGCTGTAGAAAATACTCTTTCGCTTGTAGCGGAACTTGCCGGTATGTTTAAAATTTCTCAAGTTTTTTTAACAGTGGCGTATTTACACTGTTTTTCCAAAATCCTAAAATGTCATCTACATTTTAATTTAACATACTAATTTAGTTCTGTTTCGACATCATCCTAATTACATGTGTCATCGTCAGAGCTATCTCTAAGTGTAGAAAGATAAGAATCTGATGTTGATGTTCCAGTTTTGAGTCGTTTGCTATGTATGTCATCATTATCATCTATAGTTTTATTTGCCTTATAATCTTCTCTTTTATGTGAAGGTATGAACTTTAAGGATTTATAATTAGGGTCCAAAAATAAGCCACATAATGTATTAGAACTTGTGATTTCATGAATTTAAAAGTTGCTGCACCCTGCAGTTTTTTATTCGTTACTAAATATTTTACGTGAAATTAACGTGAAACGTGAATCACGCCTTGGAAATTTTCACTCACGTTCACTCACGTTCACGTCACGATTTTCAAATATTAGTCACGTTCACGACGTGACACGCCGTGACACGACTGTTTTCACGTCACGCGCCCATCCCTAGTTGAGAGTAGCTTTAGATCTCGGAGGGCTTCAGACCTCCATCAACTACCGTCACCCTACTTTAATCCTGCTAAGCGAGGAACACCCATGTTAGACTCCGAGAAGACCAGCTTATAGTAGCTAGCAACTGGAGGCGATCGCGTGATTCCGGGAACCGCGTAATATAAGTTCTATTCCTAGTTTATACGTGAGTCTCCATCATATCGCGTGCAGAACCACGCACATTTTGCCTTGGATACCCTCGTAGTTCTTCATTTTGCTTCCGTTTTCAAGATAGGAGTCCATTTGTAAGCCCGCACATCTCGCTGAACTTTGGCGTCACCGATTCCGTAAGCTTGGTCAAGATTTTGAGCAACTCTCAAGTTCTGTGAAATTATATTTATAGTTTATTATTTCGCATTCTAAGCGTGTTATACCATTACTCTGAAATATGTCATATATACTTGGATATGATTTTGCATGGGAAAGATTTCACCAATTTTGTATGTGCTGTAACAAGTAAGCTGCATTTGGTCAAGTAAGTTTTCTAGCATAAGCAGTGAAGTGACGCCTGCGGTACCTGTTTTGTAAGCAACCGTCTATACTGGTTTTTCTTATCACGAACATGTAGACATTTGGATTTGAAACACTTTATTGCGGTCACAGCTGCAAAGCTTACCTGTTTAAATCTAATGGTATAAATGTTATGTTAATACACTTATTAATACCATGGTATCTTCCAAGGTATAATTATTTTGACTATAGTCAGCGTACTCTTCTACAGTTTTGGAGTCCCTCCCCCGAAGCAACACTATGTGCCTATTGCTATTTACAGATATGTGCTTATCTCCTTTTGTGCAATTACTAGTGTTTGAATTATTTCTCTTATTTCATAATTTGTTCTTATATGTAAATAGAAAATAACATCGGGTACACCTTAGTTTCCCCTTTCAAAAATCCAATTTGCAGCGCAGCTTCTTGTTGTTTATAGATGCCATATTCCATTATTCGGTATTTACACCGTAACTCTATATTGTTCATATTTTGTATTCTTCTATTTCTAAATGTTATGTTAATATTCTTTATTATTAATCGCAGTGTGTGTTCCATTTTTTTACTTTTGCACCTAAACTGGTTATATGCCATATTCTCTCTTTATTGTAAGGTTAATTCTTCGTCCTCCTGGTTTTTCTTTGTTAGTTTTTCTCGATATATTACTCTTCCGATAAGCTTTCATTAAAAATCAATTTTAGTTTATACAAAACCGTTTGTTGCTTTATATTCAACAAAAAAGCACACAATGAATATTAGGAAAAGAGAAACAAATCATTGTCAGTCAAGGTCGCTATATTATAAAGCTTACCCAAAAATTTTAATAAAAGCGATTATTTTCAATCACAGCCACAGATGTTTAACACCATCGGTATAGAGATTGATTTATGATCTTCAATAATCGCATTTTCCATTAACAGCAGAATTTTTCATAATTTCAAATCTGCATACAATGCCAGTCCTTGGCTGATTACTAATACGGTATTTATTCAATGATTTCAAATAATGTACGTGCAATTATTAGCAACACTGCAATACCAATATTTAAGCTTTAGCTTCATTAGCGTCTATTATTACATGTAATCTTATAGATGCTCTCGGCTGCAATCCATTACGCAATATGAAATTTCCGACATTTCCTGATTTATTGCAACCCTGAGATAGGGGAAATCATATCGATATTTAATTCTAAAGAGTGTTTTAGAATCCAGCTTAGCCATTTCTGCTGCTGCACATTGGCTTGAGTTTGAATTACAATTACAAATTCATTTGTTTCAATTTATATTATTACAAGCGTGTATTTTTTTTTTCATTTAAAATTGGCTTTTAATCTTCCCATTGCACTAAAGCCTTAAGCCAGAACTTCATGTAGTTTTGACTGTTGTGGGGTTCTTTATATCTATTTTATAAATAGCTTGCGCTTCATATCTTTGAAATGTTTCTCATTCAGGAAAAAGTTTTAGCAAAATTGCAAGAGGCGTCGTCAAATGTATACACATCCGATATGATTTCAACAAGCGAAACATTTACAACTCCTCACGTTCTCTACATAACCAAAAATGATTATGTATAATAGAACTTCGTACTAAACTCGCACGTTGCGAACACATTTCTGACGTCGGCATTTCTAAATTCCATGTAATACATTTTGTTTGTAATACCTTTTGTCTGTTATGCAAATAGGTGTTATCTTAGGCACCACCTGATGCTCTTACGTAGATCTCTGTACTCAGATGACTGATATGTAAATCCTCAACGACGCCAGATGTTGTAAGGCAAATATAAATTGCCTCTGTAATGCTGATCTTGATAGTGATAGCTGCTGTCGGGTCTTTTGTGTAATAACCATTTTTCAGAGGTCGCACTTCTATTAAAAAGAACAAAATAGGCTGTTATTTAAGAATGATACCTACGATATCTAACTATGTAATATGTTACTTAAAAAAAATCTTGCTAAAACTACTTTAATTATACTAAGACGTTGTTTCTAACAATCGTTTACGAAAATGCGTAGTATTAAAGTTTGTTAGTATTCACAATTATCCTAGTTACTTCTACCTCTAAAACGGGATAAAAATTAATAATATTCCTGCTTAATTATAATTTTATCTTTAAGGACGTTAAAAATGAGTTGTTACAGTTTTTGTTTCCCTTTTTTCAGTACTTATAATAAACAAACTGTATAAGCTTCCAAGCAGAAATCGTTTAGTAAGTTTGTTTGTTTGTTTGTTTAAGTTGAATATTCTTAGATGCACCTAACCAATTTATAGGTGCTATCCTTTAAGGAGTATAGTGATTTTTATTTCGATATTTAAAACTCTGAAATAGATTACTGAACAGTTTCTCTTTAATGTGGAAGCGACAAAAGAATGGTTAATGTTCTGCCCCAATGATGGAAGAACCAAAAGCAGGGGAAGAACTACCTTTCCCCTATAGTTCATATAGAAAACGAAAAGTAAGAAATGAAAATGCCTGATACTCCAGGTTAGGGGTTAGGGCACCGGGTCAGGTCCTCGGACGCCCAAAAAAATGTAATAAGCCGGACTAATCTAACCGACGACGAAGTAAACTATGACAAGGGGCAAGCATTATAAGAATATGGAACGTTAAAAGCATTGCCAATAAATTAAAATAAATGGGTCTCAAAACTCAAATAACAAATTTGACTATTTCTTGTTTAAAAGAAACAACGGGATTAGCAATACTGATGAATAACAATCATGATAAGTACGTCACAAAATTCCAATTTTTAATAAAATATGTTTAAGGGTATCTCTGAAATTATACTACTAGTACAGTCATTTGGTAGTTTTACCGGGAAAGTTTTCCAGGAGTTTAGAAAATGGGTAATTTTATAGATTTCGATGTGCTCTTTCCTTGCCACATTGTATCTTTGCCGCTCGCGCCGCCATATTGGAGAAATGGCGCCTAAAAGCAGTTTTTTGGCAATATCTCCTTTCTGACTCATTTCACGATAAAAACATTTATATACAAACAAAACTAGAGAAAATCTCCTACAATTTATGAAATAACCTTTTTTTCGTAAAATCCATAGTTTTGGCGTACGAGCGCTGCAAAGGGTAGTTCAACACGCGTTTTGGCCAAAAAAAATATTTTCACACCACCTTGAGGTAGAGTAAGCGGCTCGTTTTTTTTTATCGTGGTATCCCCAGTCTAATCAGCATGCAATTCACTATTCCAAAATTTAGGGCATTCCCCTTCGCTTCGCTGTTTTTGATGAACCAGGTGTTGCGAGTTCATTGTCTTTAGTACCGATCGAAACGTCACAGACCCAAATTTCTTCCACATCATCCGCGATGTGATTATCAGTTTCATCACAAACCTATTCGTTCTCGATTTCATCATACGTTTTCTCAAAAATAGTCTCCGTTTCTTCCTCTTCATCGTTAACTTGTAATGGAACTTGCGAGCTATCACAGGTACCACTACAATTCGTGCATATAACAGAGCACTTTAAGCCAGCCTTTCTACATCCACAGACTTTCTGACATCTCTTTTTGCATTTGCAAGAAATAAGTTTTAACAAGCTTTCCGGAGAAGGGGGCTCGAGTGTGGTGACAGGAGTTAGCCCGTTCTTGTTTCTTTTCCATCCCCATTGCTCTGCATTTTGTTCATTCCATACCACTGCTGAACCTGCTGATGGGTTCGGAACGTGGTGTAGTGCTATTGCTTCTGTTGGTGGTAGCGACGCAATATTAAATTTACTTTTATATGCTGATATTGTGACATACTTTTCTTACTTTTCACATTACTGTAACTGTATAATTCAAGAAGGAAGCCTTCTCCAGCTTTAGCAATGATCTCTGGATCAGCAATTGGATTTTTGAATACTTGGATAACCTCGTTTAAATCTGGATTTTTCGGAGTACATTAATAAACTTCATTTTTCCTTGATCAAATAAAGCTGATGTTGTATCACAGCCACTGAAGGCATGCAAGAATAAAATATGATCTGCGGCTGTTTTATCTATGATACTTTTTGTTGAGTATATTTGTTGCGAAATTTTTCCTTTTCCTGGTTTGAGAATTAATATGTTTGAACGCGTAGATAGAGCCGTCAAAAGAATAAGGAGATCTACATCTTCGACGACAACTATTACGAAATCAAATGCCGATGAAACGCTTATTGCGGTATTGATTATTAGCGTATCCGCATCTTCCATGGCTTGTTTGACCATGAAGTCCTCAGCTTCAAATTTTGTTTTCAACATTCCAATGAGGCGGTTCTTGTTTTGCACCATTGCCCAGGAATTTATGTTGTGACACAGTTGGGATCATTGTCTCGTCAAAAAGTATGTCTACTAAAGCAGTTTTTCGTGATCGTCGAGATCGCTCCACATATTTGATACTACGGTTTGCTACATCTTCCGGATATCCGTCAAATACGATAATGGCATTGGTAGTATATTTCGATCGAACGTAGGTAACGCATTTATTGCAAATGGATGAAAACGATTCACAACGATGCCAAGTGACTCGGTGTAATAAGTATCCTCCGTCGATGATATAGATCGTATTTTCTAAATTTTTGTCTCCAGAATGTTGCTCAAATGCCTTATACATAGAAGATTTAATAACTTCTCATTTCGACATGCTGCTCGGAACTGGAAAAAGCTACATTGCAAAACTTTTTATCTTCGTCGCAAATATTGTGCCGGAATACCATTTCTAAAGTCAACTTGGAAAGCACGCTTTTCTTGACTCCTCGGCCATGAGTAAGGCTGCCAAAACATTTCATCGTCCTCATCAACGATTGCTCAATTGTCATATCTGACCACGTACCACACCAAAATTTCTCGGAACGGCTAATTGTAAAGTATCCTTTAGTAGTGAAAAGTTCGTATTCTTCAGCTGTCATTCTTTCCTTCAAATCAAGCATATCTTGCAAATATAAATGGCAATCTTTTGCATATAAGAAGTGGCCACTGCCATGAAAATAAGGCATCATTTTCTGAACAGTGTCAAGATGTATAATGGATTACGGCGCTCGTACGCCAAAACTATTGATTTTACGAAAAAAAGGTTATTCCATAAATTGTAGGAACTTTTCTCTAGTTTCACTTTGTATATAAATGTTTTCATCGTGAAATGAGTCGGAAAGGAAATATTGTCAAAAAACTGCTTTTAGGGGTCATTTTTTTAATATGGCGGCGCGAGCCGCAAAGATACGAGGTGGCAAAGTGAAATTAGGAAAGAGCACATCGAAATCTATAAAATTACCCATTTTCAAAACTCCCGGTATTCTTTCCAGGTAACCTCTTTTCTTAGAACCAAATGACTGTACTATACAGAGACTACGTTTTGCTGGCAGTGTATGCCCCAACATGCTAGCATTATATCAATTCGTCGGCTAGTTCCCTCAAACAAAACAAACTTTATGGCTACTTGGATACAATTTCCGGCCGTCTAGATCAGGAAGACGGAGTGTAGGCCTTTAAGTACTAACAAATGATTAGAAGCCAAAAGGGCGACAACGAATCTTTACCAATTAAGAACACGTGTATCCAGGCATTCAAGTGAAAATTCGTAAACTCAAGTAACACATAATTTCCTGAAGAAAATCTAAAAAAACACACAGGTAACAGTAACAAGTAATAATACCAAGATGCTAATATCATAGTATATAATCACAAATTGTTGTCTGAATGCCAGTTTTTGGCAGTGGTCTACTATGATATGTTTTTCGAACTTTTTCGACTGTCTAGGGTGTAAATCACACAACGTTTCGGGAGTTTTGATCTACTCCCGTTTTCAGGTGTTCCTGGTTAGTCCTGAAAAAGATCAAAACTACCGAAACGTTGTGTGATTTACACCCTAGACAGTGGAAAAAGTCCGAAAAACATATCATATAATCACAAATTGAAATGCATTTAGTACTGAGTAATTATTAATAAAAATGTAAGGTAATTATTAGCCATTAGTTCCATGGTTAGAAAATCATCATTCAGGTACGCAGTTCGTGAAGCGAACTGTAAATAGCGGCCAGAGTCCAAAATTCTGACTGACTTTGATAGCAATCGCGTGAAACACTGATTCACTGTTTTTAGCATCGTATGACTTCACTTAAAAAGGAAAACAAAACCTGTTCTTAGTTTCCTCTGGTTGAGCTCTTTCTGCGTGCTAGGGGAGGTTATGTGATCGCGCCCAGATAAGCGAGAGCGGTATGCCGCCCAAACTTCCGAGGGTCGGAATTGCAGGTGTTAGATAAAGGCCGACGTCTTCAATTGCCAGGAGTACAATTTTTAGGAAGCTCTGCACCTTCTATCTTCAAAGGCTTCGGGCTGTCTGTGTCCAGATGAATTTGGGCCAAGTGTAGTAAACGATTGTAAAGCGCTTTAAAATCCACCAAGTTGGCGTGTGAAAATAGGACTGAAAAGAACTGCCAGGGCTGCATCATCCGCACATTCGGCGAGGGCCAAAAACCAAAACCCATAACTTGCATGCCCGCAAGAACCACTAGACAATTTTTGGAGACGTTAAACTAAAGTCAGAGAGAACGTGCAATTCAAAACCTGTACTACAGACATCAGAAACATAAACGGCGCGCACAGAACTGCCAACATTGTAGAGGCGCAACCAAGAGTAATCAACACATTCCATGGGCACAAAAGTATTCACAAATATACCGTCTGTTCTATAAAAAAGGCCCCGCCTTCTAGCTACTTTATTATTTATTTTAGACCCAATAAACCTTATATCAAATCAAATGACACATAAAAACCTACATTTTAACACAATCAACAAATTTTTATCTGCAATTGTTTCAGAGTGGTGACGTCACGTGCAATTTTTTTAAATGACACTGTATATATTTTTTGACATTTTCTGGTAGAGGTTTTTTTTCTCTTTTCAACAATATAAATATTTCATGCATTTGCATAAAAAAATTTTCGTGAAAAATTACAAAAACTTTTTCACAGTGGGAGGCCATGTACAAAACTGTAAACAAAAGTGTAACTCAGAAAAACAAAACAAATAGTAGCCAAACGCTTTAACTGTCAGATTTCAGAATAATCTAAAGTGTTTATTGTTTTGTTTTTCTGAGTTACACTTTTGTTTATAGTTTTTTGTATGGTGGCCTCCCACCGATAAAAAAGTTTTTAAATTTTTCTCGAAAATTTTCTTATGTAAGGGCATAAAATATTTATATTGCTGAAAAGAGAAAAAAAACCTCTACCATAAAATGTAAAAAAATATATACAGTGTCATTTAAAAAAATTGCACGTGACGTCACCACTCTGAAACAATTGAAGATAAAAATTTTTTGATAGTGTTAAAATGTAGGTTTTTATGTGCCATTTGATTTGATATCAGGTATATTGGGTCTAAAATAAATAATAAAGTAGCTAGAAGGCTGGGCCTTTTTTATAGAACAGACGGTATGTGAGAAAAAAAAAACATTAAATGGGGCGTATATTATTGATTGCATTATACTGAAACATAAAACGCATTTTTAATGACTGACGTCTGTCTAACGTGTAAAATGATAACACCATTCTTAAATACTCTTTCATTGATAGTAAGGGAGATATACATATTTAATATTGTGAAATGTTCCCAAATGACCATGATCACGAAGCCAAATAACTTACTTACTTACTTATTAGCTTCTTCTATTACCGTTAGCTGTCGATGTTTGTTTTGTTCCGCTAAATGTCTTCCATTCCTGTTAGCCTTGTTTCTAGCTTCGTTCCAACTATATCCTCTTGTGGCGTGTTTGGGCCACTTCTTGGTTCCAGGATTTCTTGGGCCTTCCTCTGTTTCTCTTCTTATCCTATCGTGCCTCCCATATTTCTTTTTTTAGATTGTCGTCTTTCATCTTTGCCAGATGTCTAAACCAGCTAAGTTGTTTCTCATGGATTTTGTCGACTATCGCTGTAACTTCAAGTCTTGCTCTAATGGCTTTGTGCTAATTTTGTCTCTTCTGGTAATCCCCTTTATTTTTCTTAGAATTCGCATCTCCATTGCCATGACTTTTTATTTAAAATTTTCCGCCAAAACCCATAATTCGCTCCCATATATTAAGGTTGGCACGAGGACTGTCTTATATACGTTTATCTTCATTTGTTTCCGCACTTCTTTTTTGTTTAGGAAACTGAGTTTTACCACATGGAATAGTTTCTTCGTTGACTTTATCCTATTTTCCACATCGGCTTCTATATTTCCTTTACTATCAATAATTGCTGCCAGATATTTTAATTCGTTTCTTACGTTTAGCAATTGTCTATTATTAGATTTATATTTTCTTCATCCTTCGTGACCGTTAAGATTTCTGTCTTCTTTTGATCCATATTCATCCGGAATTCTTTTAGAACTTCTTGCCATATCCTAATGGATCTTTCCAACTCTTTGGTATTCTGTGCTACTAGTATAAGGTCATCTCCATAAAGGAATTCTTTTACTATAATTGGCTTGAGGCAATTTGTTCCCACGTGTACATCTTTTA
The DNA here is from genome assembly GCA_940337035.1 of Agriotes lineatus. Taxonomy (NCBI): domain Eukaryota; kingdom Metazoa; phylum Arthropoda; class Insecta; order Coleoptera; family Elateridae; genus Agriotes; species Agriotes lineatus. Next base: position 258,231,877 of record OW679194.1, on the reverse strand, counting down.
TGGGTTCATTTGCTCTTCTCACTATTTCATCCATTACCGTTATAAATAATAAAGGGAATAGTATACCCTCCTGCCTGACTCCTTTTTGAGTATAAAAGTTTTTGTGTAGCTGTTTTCCATTCGTATTAAATTGTTACTTTTGGTATACATACTCTTAACTGCATTCGGAAGGTTGGTCTGGATTCCTTTATTTACTAACGCTTCCCAGATTCTGCTTCGTGAGCGCCAAATACCTTTTCCAAATCTATTGTACACAAAAAAACCTTCCCATTTCCGCTCAATTATCTTTCAGATAGCTGTCTCAGAAAGAATATCCAATCCTGCGTGCCCCTTCCTGGTCTAAATCCTACTTGGGTTCCTAGTTAGGAGGGTTTTATGTGCAATCTTAACCTATTTTCTAATATTCTTTCATAATTTTTGTCACCCTTTGATAGCAGAGATATTCCTTTATTGTTATTGCATATTGTGACGTTTCCCTTCTTAAATATTGGCACCATTACTGCCAGCTTCCAGTTTTCAGGTATTTTTTTTTGTTATCAATGCCATGTTCATTATCATGAGTAGTATTTAGTTTCCTTCCCATAAATTAAGAAATTCCGGTTTAATTTCATAATATCCTGGAGCTTTTCCTATTTTTAGTTTGTTAAGAGCTTTTGTTATCTCGTTTATTGTATCTCTTTTTCTGTCTCCTACACTTGTTGGGCTGTGTCACTTTCCTCTTCTTCTGCATCATTCACTTCAAATAATTCTGAATAGTGTTGTAGCCATCTTGCCCTTCTTTCTTCTTCCGTTGCCAGTATTACCCCTACCTTGTTTTTGATATATTGTTGCGTTGTTTTGTTTCCTTTTCCTAGATTTTTGAGTGTCCTGTACAGTAATTTTGAGTTTCCTTTGCCTTGTTCTTCCAATTTGCGCCCTAATTCTTTCCATTCTGTTTCGCTTCTTTAAATAATAAGTTTACTTTTTTGCTTTTCTATTTGTAATTTTTGTGGACATAGTTATTTCCCGATTTCAAATATGGTTTCCATGCCTTCTTCTTTTCCCTCACTGCATTTTTGATCAGTGCGTGCCACCAGGGGGTATGTTTGCTGTTTTCGCCGTATCTAACTATTCCACACATTCTTCTCGTTGCTTCTAATACTATATTTTTAAACGCTTTCCATAATTGTTCAAGATCTACAATTTCAATTATTTTTTGTCTGTATCTGATACCTAATTTCGGTCTGATGTGAGATTCTAATTTCCTCACTTGCAACTTTGCAACTTCTTACGTTTACCAACTATTTTATTCTCTTCCTTTCAGTATTCTTGTTCGTTTGTCCGTTATATCTAATCTCTACTAAGTAGTGATCTGAACTTATTTCATAACCTCTCTTGACTTTTATATCGTTTATTACATGGAGTTCTGAGTTCTTGGTTAATAGTAAATCTATGATGGATTTTTCTTGTCTACTTTTAACCTCTCTAGAGTATTTGTGTATGGCTTTATGTTCGTAAAATGTATTTGCTACTATTAATTAATTCATTTTATAAAAATCCATTATTCTATTACCATTTTAATTCTTTGTTCGCTCTCCATGTTTACTAACCGCTCCAGCCCCGTTTTTGTAATCGTTTCCTACCCTACCATTAAAATCCCCTATTACCATATAATCTTAAACTTTATCCGCTTGATCTTGTAGTTCTTGCCAATAGTTTTCTTTATCCACCTTTCTATCATTTTCGTTCGGGCCGTAAACAATAAATATTGTGGGTTTTCTTTTATTTGTTATATTTCATTGCAAACTCATAATTCTTTCATTGATAAAATTTCAATTTGGTGCTAAACCTATACTGTCGTTACGTATTAGACACCCGACACCCTTTTGCGCCCATTTATTTTTTCCAACACTACTGTATATGGAAAAGTGCCCATTTCTTAAGGTACAAACTTCTGTCCTTTCTTTTTCGTTTCCGCGAGAGCAATAAATTTCATTCCTGTTATTTCAAATTCTTCTGTTAACTCGTCCTCTTTACCAAATACCAAATAAAATACTTATGAAATGAACCGTATAAATATTTCGTGAAGAATTTGACATGTGGAGATTAGAAGACCGTAAACATTTTAGTATGATAATGTTTGAATATAAATGGTTAAATAATTCAATTAATCACTCGAAACTTCTTACTTTACTGAATTGCAAAATTTCTGCCAGACTTTTAATACTTACTTCAAGCTTCCTCCAGCCTAAATTATCATTTACGAGGAAATCACCTATTTATAACCAATTTTCTAACTCTTGTTACTGAAGTTATTGTAATATGTGATTTGGATTTTGCATCTAATTTAAAGACTTTCACAAGCTTTCTTAACTTTCATTTTGAGTTATTAAGTCTTTCTTAAATTCTTCACTTAAATAGCTTATTTTCATTATGCTTTTCAGGTTTATATCGTGCAGTATCTATGTATTTCCTTTAGTTTCTAAGTTCGGATTTGTAGAAATTCTAATTAGTTTTAATTTTAACTTCAATTTCGATTAGTATGAAACAGCCATTCTCCTGTAACTAGGCAAGGCCTGTTTGAGAAATAAATAAATAAATAAATAGTAATGACACATTCTGTAGATATAATCTACACCTGTCAAACATAAAAGTATAAAAACAGTATTGATCGATGAAATGGTCACTTATAATACCATGAATAGTGATATCACCGCAAAAATAATCTACTTAAATTTGACTAAGAATTGTATTCGAGAGACTATTCAATGACTCAAACTATTTTTTCAAATACTTCTTCGTAAATCTTGCAACAAACCACGGAATTTCTATAGCAACACAAAACTAAGGTCGATGTTTTCTAATATAAACTACAATTGATTAAAATAGTGACTTGAATCCCGTCTAGAAAGGTATATCAGCTTTCTTTGATTGGCTAAGAAACGTCAAATTCTGGACCTAAACAATTAATTAGCAAATACAGAATTCAGAAGTAGAAAAACAAAATGGAAATACGGCAAAACGTCAAGCAGCTCTAAACTGGCTGACAGAAAAATAGCAAAACTGGTTTGACAAAAGGTGGGAGCGTACAATAATTGACTGGTGAATAATAATGGAAAATCTGGAGCTCAGAAGACTGCTGCAAGTAAATGGCTGACTGAAAATAAAGAAAATCCTAATTTGTGTCCTGTGAGGCTAATAAAAAACCTGCTATTAAAAAGCACTAAGAATATCCAACTAACCGTATGTTTTTAACAGTAAATCAAAATTGGGGAGGTACATCAAACTGTATTTGGTACAAAAATTCTCCCGTTGGGATTAACGAGGTAGGCAAATGGACAAAATTAGGAGCTGAAGCCATTGGACCCCATACCAACAAGAAGAAAATAACGAACCATTATAACCGGTCTTCTGCAGTAAGCACCAGCTAGTGTTATAAACTATAATAATTGTAATTTGACTTTTAACTACTGCAATTCCAATAAATAATGTAAATTGTGAAAAATAAATTTTTAGTTCAATATTCTTATTGATATTCATGGTATAATCTAATCGAATACGCACTCGACGACTTTATAAATTATCAAATACTTTTGTTTTCAAACTCAACGGGTTGCATTGTAGAAACACCACTCGCCTTCGGCTCATGGTGTTTCTAAGCAACCCGTTTCGTGAGAAAACTAAAGTATTTTTGATAATTCACAGTCGTCTCGTGGTATTATTACTGAATATTTCTTTGATAAGATCGTGATTATAGACTACTCAAACAGGTAGCCGGCTTTTTCATGAGATCGTCGCACCTTCATTATGAAAAACTTATTGTTCGGATAATAACAAGTTAGATGAAGGTGATTCATTTGCGAAAGTTAGACCGCTAACCTATTTGCGCTACAAATCACCATAGCACTGACGAATCAAACTGCTCCAAACAGTTTATAAGAGAATATCCTCCAAGATGTGTTATATCAATTTAAAATCTCTAACAACCACTGCATTTTCTCGCATGTAAGGAGCATCAGAAAGATAATCCAAGTCTGGGCGCAGCATTACATTTCAGTCGTTCACAGTTAAAAGCAGGGTGTGGTTGAAAGTGGAGTATCGCGTCATGTCGCAGCCACTTTGAGAATATTATGGGCCATTATTAGAATTTTTGTATGTTGTCGGATTTCAGCTTCCCAGGACATAACTTACAAATGTGGAGCTTCGATTCCGATGCCGTTGCTGTTAAAGTCAAACTTCATTTCGACTTATGATCGAATACAATTGCAGCCTCTATGATTTTAAGCTCTAAGCCGACGTAACGAGAGAAAAACGTCTCTCCATGCCGCCCGTCTACGGATGTTCTGTATTGCGGTTGTGTATTCTTCGAGCCCGGGCTGTCCATTTATCGACCCCAAATTCTGTCGTCAAGCCCCCTTCGTCGCGCAATGGGAAAATTTTCTCATGACCCCGAGCGATGAATTGTGAATATGCTATCTTAGTTAAGTAATGCATGTTAAGCATTATCCCGTTCTGAATATATTGACCCCTTTGGCGTTGGGACTACTATGAATGCTTTTTGCGAACTATTGCTAGCATGTCATCAGGGTACCAATACTTAATTCCCGTGGAATTACGCCGATAGGAAACATATGTTAAGAATGTTGCTTCGTATCGCGCCACATAACGCCACGATCTAAGTAGGTTATTTAAGATTGTTTTTAGCGGTTTCAACGCCCAGCTATAACACGCGGTAAATGCATTTTTATATTATCGTACTATAGCCGTTATTAAATTTCAAGCTTAAATACGAATCAAGGTAAATCAGAGCTGGGAACACATTTTTTAAGCTAAGGCAACCCGCTTTTACCTGTTGGATAGCGTCCCGCATCATCTTCTAGCAGACGCAACAGGTGGGGCCTAACCAATACCCGTAGTTGCTCCAGTATAATTTTCTTACCACGTAAGCGACTTTACATCCCCCCCCCCCCCACCCCCGATACTCCACTGAGCTGACTAGGATAGTTTGGTTTTGTTGTGTAATCATAAATCTGTTTTCTCCAGTAACAGATGAAGATATAAGCAATCCCAGCCAAGGTGCATCTGCTACGCTACCATACAAGTTTATGTGATTAGATTTGAGCTGTTATGTCATTTTTTGGTGAAACTTAAAGATTCAGATTTGATAGTTACTGACACAATATGAAAATATCGAACAGAAAAAGTGAACCCATCTGATTCGAAGATAAGGAAAAAGAAATGGCCGGAAGCAAATTTGTATTTGCACTAAGTGAAGGCAACCGACTGCCTCGGGCAAGTAAGTTGAATGACAGCGTTGTGTGAATGTTCTTTACAGGCTCATTCCACCCATCAGGATAAAGACACTCGCACAAAGAAAAACGCAAAATTAATATCGAACACACCGGTATTATTAAAACGTATAAATGGGAGAAGTAGAAATATGAGATCAAAACATTAGCTTATATCACATTTCTATTTGCGGCATAAAAACAATAATGGTGTAATACATAGATATTTTGGTAAACACATGTCAACAAGTACGCTGAGACCAATTTATTGTATCTCGTATTTTATTCAGTATTTTCACGGGCGAAAGCGCCTAGTTTGTATGCAACATATGTCGAATTTAGCCCAGCGGCAGATTTCTATTTGAAATGCAGGTTTTTATATCATCCGCAATTATTTCCGCCGAGGGCATCACTTCTAGTTAGATGGCGATACAGTCGAGCGTCACTTGGATTTTTCGAAATATGTCAGAAAGGTGAACACTGTTGAATGTGCCGATAGGAAAAATCTTGAATCATCGGGCCCCCTGATCATGGCAGAACTAGTTTTATGGATTGCAAAAATTACCCATTGCATCAAGCGTTCGTGGTGTAAGTGATTTGGCCACATTTTCGGCTCTGGGCCGTGCAATTCTGGAGTTGTTGGGCGAGCACATTTTTCGGTATAGAATAGGCAGGAATTCCTTGGTAAGCTATTTCATCCTTGTTTATTCAATTGCTAATTTGGTGTGTATATACTTAGCCTTCAAATTACGGACTGAAACTGCCCAAATAAAGCAAAGACCCACTGCATGCCCGAGTAACGTGTCTTCTGGAATTCGATTGTTGCAGTCGGCCCAGATACATTTCGAGCAGCCAAGGCAGTCCCCTGTCGTTGAAGTATGTGGGAGCTACCCCACCTTCACCGTTATGCAGGATGTGGTTCGAATCTAATGGCTATTCTGTTTTGTAATCTATAAATGCTATCGAACTCTTAACGACCTTGCCGTTCGCTATGTAATTGAGTGATTCAGATAACGGCTATTTTAGGTTTTCTTAAAAGCCTTGCCGTATTTATCTAGTAACTTACGTACGCTTTAAACTTCAAAGTAGCGGCTTCACCGCTGATAATTATTTGTAAACCAGGTGTTAAACGAACCGTCAGTTTAAGTGAGTTAGTTAACTTATCATTACCGAAGCTCTACCTGCTTGAAAATTAGCTGAGCGAATGGTAAATCCAGGTACGTTTGTTCCATGTCCATCGCTCAGTAATTAAATTCGCTGGAACAGCAATCAGCAGATTACTTGATACCACTACGACATACAGATATCTGGATAAATAGGTGGGTACCTGTGGGATATTAATTTAATATATTAAAGGTGCAACGCAGTACAGTGGTGTCATTCCCTTAGTATTCGGGTTGCTACTAAAGTACTTGTTTTGGCCAACTTACAGTTGAAAGTGAATTAATTTGAAAATTAGCTTAACATGCCCTCAGCATAGCTGCGTTTTCGAATGCACCCTGTTCAACTTTTGAATTGATTAACATTGTGATATTTGCCTATGTGATATATTTATTATTGTGGTAGTCTTGTTATTGTACGTTTTAAGCCAGTAATTACAAATCGATTTTATGCCCCCCTGTTGAATGATCTAGTATCTATTTGAAATATTATACGATTTATCTCACTGTGGGTTTTCATTGTTTATGTTGTATTGTTACCTTGAGCAATTTTATTGGTTTGTTGCTTAAATGAACAAGGGAACATGGGCTCGAAACCTCTTGGAGCCCCTATGAGTTCTATCGTTTAGTTTTGAAGTTAAGTCACTCACGTCCCTTCCCCTGAGCTAGTACGAGTGCATGTTCCGATTTAGCATCGGCAATTATTAATGTAACAACGCAACTCAAATTACATAAAGTTAGTGTATTACCAACATTAAAATTTGAAAGTGATGCTTGGACTTTAAAACAAAAAGAAAGCATATAGACAATACACATTGCCCAAATAAGATTTTTAAGACCAATAGCAAGAGTGAAGCTTGAAGACCACGTGCAAAATGAATAAATCAGAGAGGGACTTGAGCTACAAATATAATGAATGACATTGACCACTTTCGTACCTCTCTTACGATTTAGCCAAGGAGGCTACAGGCTAAATTGCTAGACGCTGACAGTCGACCACATGATTTTATCTTTAAGAAGCAATAACCAACCTTTACCTAAATCTACCGGAAATGACGACACGTAATCATATCTCTTAAGTAAAATATAGTCACTTTTTTCAATTTATGTCTAGTTGCTGTAGCGTCCTTAGATAATTTTTTTATGTTATGCCACTGTATTTTATGGTAGTTGTTCCAAGCACGTTCAACAAGTGAAGATTTTTCAATCCGTACTTTTTAATAAAAAATAATATTTTTTGAATTACGCACATTATTAATTTTAAAACTTTAAATAAAGTTAGAACTTTGGAAGTTCTGTTGTTAAAGGTTTATTACAAAAATATCATGTTATTCTAAGCTTTGTTGAATTTATTTTTACATGGAAAAAATGTAGCACATTTGAATATTACCAACTCCATAAGAAATTACGTGACAGCAGACCTTTTCCCTCATGATTATTTTATTCGTATGTCAGGAAGAAAATTACTAGAAATTGCTCATTAAGCAGTCTTGGCTCGGTAGACATTGCGGTCGCTCACGTAAAATGCATTAACATGCACGATACGCAGTGTATTCAAATTCACTCCAATGTCAAGGTTGCGATGACGTTTCCTGGACGTTATGCAATTCGTCTTTGTTGAGTACAATTTAACGATAGCGGCATAAACACTCTTTCATTTTTCTTCGGAGAAACCTAATAATGAGCACCTTCAGCTAGTAATGGCCGCCGCGACAGCACTCTGCAAAGAAAATACAAAAGTTAGCGTCGCACTTCTTCAGACGGCTCCGACTCTCAGTGAGCAACTTCCACTTATGAGTTATTAGATTCGAGCTTTATGGAGTTGTCTTTTTCAATAACCCAATTTGGGGCAGCTCAGCGCCGACGAGGTGCATTTAAGGAGCACGCTTTGATTGAGTACTGGCTCTTTGTTCTGGGTTAATGCTGTAAGAGAGGTTGACAGTTTTAGTTGAGTGCAACTACAAAACAATTTCCGCAAAACTCGAGTTATTTATGACAGCGATATATCATTAGAAACCTTGACCGTACCATTGCAGCTTTCTCCTTTACGAGCTATTGTTTTTAGCACTATATGTTGATGGCTTTTCCAAAATCTCTCTTATTCTAAAATGTTATTAAATTATTTCATAAGCGTTAGTCGAGTTGCCTGTGGCTAAAACTGCAAAGTGTATAAAGTGGCCATTTTTACGGTTTAAATAAAACAAGATAACGTGAATACAATGAATGATTCATCATCGTAAGTTTTAAAACAAATGTTTCATCCTTAATTAAAAAGCTTCAATATTTTTCCAAACGTATTGTGACACAAGCAACGAGAAATAGTTATATTTTGGATTTCGGTATCCCACCTCAGATACATGTCTAGTCAGGGATCTGCACAAACTATAACTAGATATCATAAAATTAAAATATGAAAGCAACTGCTCGCATTTACTTGCTTTGAATATGAGGTAGTAGGTATGTAGTAGTTTACAATATGCTCAAAAATGCTAGTATTCCAACAGCTTCCGAACAAGCTTATATGGTTTTCTTTTTTCATTCATATTGATCGTTTCCTGATTGTGTCATTAAATGGTCCCTCTATTTCTAGATACCTGTAACTATAAATAACTTACAGCCAGTCTTATAAAGATCACTAATCTGAGGTTAAATTTAATTCGCTGTTAAAATAAATAAAAGCGCATCAAAATTTGTTTACTAATGAATAAAATATCATAAGCACTAGCGTATTGATGAGCTTTTGTTTATTTTAACAGCGAATTAAAGTTAACGTCAGATTAGTGGCTTTTATAAGACCGGCCCTTAGAGTCTTTTGACTTAATTTTCGATTGACCTTGTTCCTCATCGCTGCTGTCAGAAATTTTCGCAATTGTTCGTTTGATTTTCTGAATTGCTTCGTAGCTTCTACTGCCTTGTGAGGTAATTCCTCCTACAGCGACAGCTATGTCTTCATTCCAAGCTTTTCAACTTAGCTATTTTGTACAAGTTATGCTTCAGCCGGGGCAAGGAATGTTTTTGAGATGAATTTATAGCAATGCAGTCTGTACCAACTTTGCTATCTAATAGCTCTTACCAGTCTTACCGCACTTTTGGAATCGCATATTGGGGTGTAATAAATACATCGGTCACATTACAATCTTCCTCTACTAATTTATACAACAATGCACTTAAATTGTCCGCACAATATTTTTTGTACTTAAGAACAGCCATGCCGTGAAATAGGAACATGAGCAATAATGATTTTGTTAACAAATTTAAGTATTTGAAGCATAAAAGCTAGGTTGTACAAATTGAAAATTTGTTAGGCGAAAATTATGAAATGAGAGTGAACACTTCAAACGGGTACTTGACCTGGTTTGCCGGACTGTGTTTAGAATAGCATTTCATTACACTACCGATTTGTACATATATATTTTTGGAAATTTGGAGCGAAGACGCCAACAAACGAGGCGCCCGCGTCATCAAGTAATGCAATCGCAGAGGGATCGCTGTGGAGAGCTGTCGTAGCGCAAGTCCGGATACTATGCAACTAGTATTCGTTAGTTATTACTAGAGGTGGGTAATTTTATACTCCAATTAGCGCCATAAAAGTCGGCATCGAGGTCGACATCAAATCATAGCGTGTTAAAGGCGTAAGTCAAAAACATGCGCGCGAGCTTTCTGGCGAGGATTACGCGTGAGTATATGCGCAGTTGATTTTCAGTAAAAAGGCAACGTTGGGAAAGGCTCTCTGCCAGCAATTTAATGAGATGATTCTGTTTGGGCTTCGTTTGGAACCATTTCTGGGGTGGGTGTTAATTAGAAATATATTATTGTTTGCTAGACAAATGCGTAGCAAAGACAGTTGATTGACAGTGAATTTAATATGATATATGCATATAAATGCGAGGTAAAAATAGCCGCCCGCTTGATGAGCTACTATTTAATATTAGTATCGTTTAGTATTGATTCTTTTAATAAGCAATGTATTTTGTTTGTTGTTCGTATTTCTGCAAAACATTCGCTTTTAGTTATTTCAGGTCAATTGCTGGATTCATTTCAACACGGGCTTTCCTTAAGCACATTGTTACTGAACTCACTGGCAAGAAGAGAGGAAAACTTAAATGTATAAAAGCGTAGAGACTAGTATTGTCTCATTGCAATTTAATGTCAGTCCCAACGACGGAACACTCCAAAAATACCCATAATACACTGTAACTCGTAAATGGAAGCTTTTCTTGTATAATCAGTAGTAATACTATAACTACTTCGATATTATCAGGTTATATAATAATAATAATAATAATAATGGACTTTTATTTTCAGTCTAGACATAAACAAATAATAATAATGACAATGAAAATACTTACATATTACATCAGTTAAAAAAAATATTGTTGAGTAAAAAGAGTAAAAATTAAAATAGTGAAATAAAAATGTAGATAACTTGTTACACAATAATAAAAGAGTGTCAGTTTGACTGGTTTAATAATCCGACGGTACAGTGCGCAGCGAATATAACCTGTTCGAAGTATGCATTGCATTCGATTTTATTGTTATGAGTACATTTTTAAATTAGAAACAAATAAATATTTTATTGATAGCTCGATTTGTTTGTATTGACCTAGCTGAAACTCATCTCCATGAAAACAACATCAAGTTGACAAAAGTTATGTATTGCGTCGCCTAGTGAAGTTACTCTAGTATAATAGATTTTGTATAATCGAAATTATACAAAAAAATCGTACGACACTTATTAATGAAAAATAGAAAACTTAGTTCACGAGCCGTAACCAAGACCACAACAACATTTCTTGGAAATTGTTTGTAGGTAGACCAATCTAACTGTGAGGGTTTGTGTCGTACAATTTTCTTACCGAATCTGCATTCGAGCATTAATTCATATTTGGAAATTATTTTTCCGGAAAGAATTAATGCTCATAGAAGATTATATGTGATAACTTAACTAAATCCAGCCTTCTGATTGGTTGAGATAGCTACGAAAAAATACTCAACATAGTATTAGTAAACAAATGCTTACCTACACATTTCAACTTAAAATATTCGCTGAAAAACTAAGAAACAGGCACCACTGTGTTATCCCTTATTATACAATACTCATAACCATACAATATTTAAAAAATACAAACCCCTCAGTGCTAACAAGGCTGCGCAATACAAAAAAAATCTCGGTCACCGAAAGGGGTAGCTTGGGAGTACACGCTCGCCACAGCCCCAGTCGCAGATGGGAGTGGGTTCCCAAGAACAATAAGATTACCTGTATAGCTAATAAAATTAGGGCACCACGCCGTTGTCCAGCTGCCGATTTTTACTCCCTTGTTAAAACTCGTAAAGGCGAACCTATATAACCCCAGAAAAACAACAGAGATACTTTGCAACAATAAAACACCGCGAATATTACTTCACATATAATTCGAAGAAGTGGTTAATAATTAAATTTGGTGCACATACAATTATAACCCGATTTTAAATATTAAGGCAATGATACTTAGATTCTGACTTAAATAACGAATGTGAAATGTAATTAACAAGCATAAGTAAAAGGCATGCAAATACTAAGATCATATATAAACTCGAGCAGTGCCTTCGCAGCACACGCCTATGAACTGCATAAGAAGTCGAGTTAGCTACTCTATTAAACGCGAACAATTACCGGGGGCAAATCTCATTAAACAGATCTGGCGCAAATGGTGTATACCAGTAGCCAAAATAGGCTCGTCATTGACTCGTACGTGTGTCAGCTTATATCCTATCCAAGTTCACAATATTAACCTTAAAATTAAATGTTCAGCTGAATTATTAATATCTTTAAATGTTGCAAAACATGAAAACTTTAATAAATCAAATGTTAAAGATTGTGTAACTTGAATACTACAATTAGGCGAATTTTACAGGCTGTATAACATGAATATTACAATTAATCAAATCTTAATATTGTATAACATGAATACTACAATGAATCAAACTTTACTGAGCAGCTTGTCATAGTGACAGCAAATAAAGTTGGATATTTCGTTATTCAGTTTGAAAAACGAATTGTCAAATTGTGTAAAAACATATACTCCATGAGATTGGATCCAACCAATGAAAAACGGGCATCGCACATGTCCCAACTCTTAGTTTAATATATGTATAGAGGGACTCTAATTAGAAATAGTGTACCTGTATAATACTTTAGTAAGAGTAGGGCAAACAGAGAAAAAATTTGGATCATTTTTTCATGGCTACCAAGATTTAAAGACATATTGAAAAACAAGGTTGGTAAAACTGACACACGAGTTGTCAGTTTCATAAAATTCAAGGTTAACAGGTTAGGTTTTGCGTCAGTTTGTGTCAAAACTGACGAAAAACCTAACCTGCTAACCACGAATTTGATGAAACTGACAACTCGTGTGTCAGTTTTACCAACCTTGTTTTTCAATATATCTTTAAATCTTGGTAGCCATGAAAAAATGATCCAAAAATTTTCGCCGTTTGCCCTACTCTTACTAAAGTATTATACAGGTACACTAATTAGAAAGGGCACAGCGCGCCACCTAACGGTACGAATACAAGTATTCCGCAAACTGGTAATAGTAATTAAAATACAAGTTGCAGAAGGCATTTATTCAAGCACGCATTTGAAATTCCGAAACGTGCCGCCTAGCGGCGAGTTGAGGAACAAATGAGTGCTTGAAGGACCTTCTTCAACGAGTGTTTTATACCGGGTGGCCATAAATATCTGATATCACATCACCTTTGGAATCAACACCGCCTTATTAAAGTGATGAATCCAACTAAACTAAATGTCACTAATGTCATCCCAACTAAAATTCCTATCTGTCAAAAATTATTTCAGATTGCAATAAGTAATGGAGTTAGAACAGGAGATTTTTATAATCGAGTCGTAGGCTAAACTGCAGAATCCGGGGCACATTCCCCTCCTCTTATTGTATTTTATTACATTACATATGTACCAATACTTATCGTAATTGAAATATAATGCTAACCAACATTTATAAGTAGCTAATTCCATGGCTACTGAGATCTCAGATATTTATGGCCACCCGGTACTATTTTTTCTATTTTGCCGCTTTATATCGCTTTATAAATTAAAAATAAAAATATTTTCTATTTTTGGTTTAGAATAACTCCTTTCTAGCACTCAAATGACTTCATTTCATAGCGACTTATTCTAACACTCAAATGACGTCATTTGGGTGCTAGAATGGAGTTATTCTAAACGCAAAATAGAAAAAGAATTTTAGGCGCTGAAGTACGTAACAACTGATAGATCCTTCTATTACTCTGCATAATATATACGAGTATATGTTTGCCCGTTAATACCAGATGATCATTATGTTGATGATGACAACCGACTCTGCATCCATTGTTTTGGTGGTTTCCCTGGACCTCGTTTCCCTTGGTGTTTACCATTTTTTTAGTCTTCCAGACGTTGCAGTTAGTTTTTTTGGTAAAAGCGAGGGTCGCGTTAAGATAGGAAAAGGTGTGTTGCCTGCCCAATATCGAAGGCAGCGTTGAAGACACTCGCGAAACAATTGCCGGTGTAAGCGTGTTCCTGAGCGCTCGCGCGTCGTGTGAAATATCAGTGCCGGCGCTGTCGCAATCGTAACGTTAATCTTGTGTATGAAAACCCTATTCTGCAAAATAAATAATAGGATGTGAAAAGATCTTCAAGAATTCCATCTACAAGTAACGCTTTGCAGCGGCTGCAGGCTGGACGCAAAAGAAAGAGCCATAATAAAGGTAGGTGGCAACCACTTTCCTAATTGTCTTTGCGCGTACCCTCGCCAGTAAATAATTTGGTAGCTCTCGATTAAATCAAAACTACAGTCCACTGCTGCTATCGTAGTCACATTGGTCCTTCGAGCCGGATTTGTTGTTAGAAAAGTGTTGTATAAGCTAGATTCAAGTTAGTTGGCGTAGGTACGTCCGCTTCGTTATCGCGGACAGTGTTCGCAGGCAATTGTTTCAAAAGGTATCTTTGTCGTTGGTGTAGCCCAAATTTCGAAACAATTTGCGTTGATACTAGAGATAGAAATTTGTAAGGTTGTTTGATAGGCGTTGAAGCTGTGTTATTCCTAATTAATGTTAATAATTTGTCGATTTAAAACTGGTAGGCGAAGTCCACAGATAAATTGCTGCAAGAACAATTTCTGGCGACCGCTTTATCGGAGTAACGCCAGGCATTTCGAAATTTCGGCCGTGCGTTCGTACTCGTAGATAAAATTAATCGCTTAGGGTCATGTTTAAGTGGAATTCAAATAAGTAATTGGATTGGTTTTTGAATTTGTTTTCGCTACTTTGTAACTGTCGTTTCCCTAATCAAGCATGGGGGTAATTGATGAATTAAAATTCGTTGCGGAAACCACGATGCAGCGCGTGATTCGCCTCGAAAAGGTTGCCGTGGATTTAGAGAAAGACATCACGCACGTTAAGTTAAAGAACCGTTTACAAGTTATGGGCAAGGAAATGGATATTTTGCTTAAAACTTATCAAGAGACGATGTTAAAAATAGCATCTTATAACGTCAAGCAAGGTATAGCTCAGGATCTGCAAGAGGATATACAAAAGTTCGAAAGCGCTTACTACAATGCCCAGGCAATTGTTTTGGCCGCGTTTCCAGAGCCCGCGGAAAATTCTTCAAACGCAGCGGCACCAGCAGCGCACGACGGGACAGGTATATATCTCCCGAAACTCGATTTACCGATATTGTCTGGTAATATTAAAGATTGGAAAAACTTTAACGAAGTATTTACGGCGGCAGTGCATCAGAATTCGCAGTATCCTGACGTTTACAAGCACATGCAGTTGCGGAGATGTTTAGGTGGTGAGCCACTTCAACTTATTTCGTAGTTGCCGTTAACTGCAGCTGCTTATAGCACTGCATGGGATCAATTAAACGCGCTTTATAATGACAGTTCTCCGCTCTCTAACGCTTATTTAGAGACTTTATTCGGTGCACCTTCGGTTACTACAGGGGATGCAAAGTCGATTCGAACCTTAGCTACCACGATCACCGAATGCATTGGTGCACTTACAACAATTGGTCATGATACTGATCGTTGGTCGATTCCAGTACTATTTATTCTAGCGAAGAAGTTAAACAAGCACTTGAGGGAGACATGGGGAAACTGATTATCGCGACAGCCGAACCTACCGGTTCCTATTTTGTAAACATGTTAAATGAAGAAGCGCGTATTGTTGAGGCAAGTAGTTCAATTGTTAACACAGGCAGATCGATGGCCAAGCCAAACACTAGTTCATCGAGTTCTTTTCAATGGTCAAAGTCACTTCGTGGAAATCGTACCTCTTTGTTAGTTGCCTCGCAACCCCAAGGGCAATGTCTATTGTACAAGAATCATCATAACTTGCAAAAATGTTCACAATTTTGTCAAAAGACTGATCGTGATCGTTTCGAAGTAGTTAAATCGTTAAAGTTGTGCCTAAATTGTTTAGAACCAGGGCACTTTGTCAGGCAATGTCCTATGCCAACAGCTTGTGAGCGGTGTACTCGAAACATCACAACTTACTGCATATGAACACTCGTACCGACCAAAAAGTTCATCAGTCGATTTCTAAAACATTGGAAGGTGGTAAACCTCGCCTTCAATCGAATAGTAGCTCACAACCGGAACCTGAGGTCGCAGGACCATCCGTTTCGTCTCTTCGGGCATTCACAAAGCCTCGATGTATAGTTCTTCTCGTCACAGCTCAAGTATATGTCCTCGGTAGCAATGGTACGGAACAGTTGGCCAGAGTAGTAATTGATTGTGGCAGTGAAGCCACCTTCATCAGTAAATCGTTTGCTCAGCGCTTGAATCTCCCGGCTTGGCCCACTCTGGTTCCAGTGTTTGGTATCGCTCAAACGGCATCCACGGTGGCGAAAGAAATTATTTGTTGCGCATTGAAACGTCCCGAACAGGATTCCCTGAACGTAGAAGTGCTGGTAATTGAAGCGATTGCTAGGTGTCTATCCATGAACCTTGAAGAACATGTTTGGCCCCATATAGAAGGCATTCAGCTAGCTGATCCGGAATATTTTATGTCAAAACCGGTCGACATACTTCTCGGAGCGGAATGGTATAGCTCGGTAGTAGTCTGGCCTGTCGTCGCAGGGCCACCAGGGTCACCCAGTGCTGTAGGTACTGTATGGGGATATTGTTTAATTTTTAGGTTGGCTCAAACTTCTACAGCATCGCTATCCCTATGCACTAGGATAGATTTCGATGAGCCATTGGATAGTATGGTGCAGCGTTTTTGGGAGTGCAGGAGCCTCCTTCAGTATCGTCAAATCTCAGTGAAGAGGAGAGGGAATGTGAGGATCATTTCCGTAAAACTAGGTTGCGACAGCTTGATGGCCGATTTATTGTAGAACTACCATTTCGAGCTTTGCCCGCCAACATTGGTGATAGTAGGGCCTTAGCATTCAAGCGATTCCAAATTCTAGAAAAGTGAATTGCAGGAAATAGTGATCTCAAGGATCAGTACGCAGCATTTATGGAGGATTACTTGCTGCAGGGGCATATGGTTGAAGCAAAGCCTCTTCAGTAGGAAGGTGGCTCCGCTTATTACATCCCACATCATTGTATTTTTTGAAGGTATTCAATAGTGAGCAAATTTCGAGTGGTTTTCGATTCGTTGATGAAAGGTAAAGGTGGGTTATCTCTAAATCAGGTCCTACATATTGGACCTCAATTCCAATCGAACATTGTCGACATCTTGTTTCGTTTTCGACTTCATGAATTCGTTGTAGTCGCTGACATCAAACTGATCTATCGTAATATTCAAGTTGCAAAGAAACATTGGGATTATCAGCTAATATTTTGGAGAACGTCACCTGAGTTGTCGTTGCGTGAATTTTGCCTAACAACCGTGACGTATGGGGTGTCTTCGTCACCATTCTTAGCCATCAGAACTTTGCATCAACTCGTAGAGGAAGAAGGAGCTGAGTTTCCAAGGGCTGCCCATGCCATACTATTTAACACCTATATGGATGATATAGCTGCTTCGGTGCAGTCCATTGATGATGCCTCGAACTTGCAGAAGGAATTGGTCACTTTGTTGCGAAATGGGGGGTTTGTGCTCAAAAAATGGATGACGAATGTAAAACCACTGTTGGATCTGTTGGTTCCGGAAGAATGTGCTATGGTGTAAAGAGGGGATAAACGGTCGGCCTTACCTTTGGCGAAAGTTGTATTTGTTATTTTGCCGGCTGGTAATTATCGGCCTAGTTGGGCTAGCTCGCCGCGAGGGTCGCAGGGTTCCAGCTATGCTGAAAGAGAATAATAAAAAAAAAATAGGAGAGGGCGCCAGGTCCTCGACTCAGATCTAATCCTTGTGCCGGACCGTACACAAAGTAAGGACAATTTCCAGCAGAACAAAGAAAAATAATCAAACCAACCACCAATGAAAATATCACAGCTCTATTGTTAAATGGTGGATATGTACTATAGTGCAAATACAAACACAATTACATACTAAATCGGGCAGGCGTTCAAATACATATACGTATCCATACGTTGTAACAATTATAAATTCAATGTAAATATATATGTCTAGGTAAATTACAACAAATGCATGCAAAAAGAAGAGATGAAGTTTCGAGCCGAAAATAAATATTACCATGCAAATATTCGTAATGCTAAATTTAGGCCGCGAAACGTTGGACAATACAAACACTCTAAAAAGAAACGAGGGTACGCAGGGCGTCGCGGAGACAATTAAAATAATGTAATTGAGTAAGCACGATCCGCGGAGCGGGTTTAAAATTGCGCGTGCACCGGCTCAGAGCAATGCAAGTCCACCTTGGCTAACGTTTTAACCCCGAAGGTTAGCCCTAAATGACGCTATATCTATATCCAAAATTTTCTAATGGGCGGAATCAACGTGCGTTTGCGTGACCACACATGAACGACGGTGTCCATATTAAAAATGTATTAAAGTATAAGTATGTATATTTACATGCTAATGAAAGCGAAGGCTTGGATTTGCCCCTTTCCCGGTTAGCGGAGATCGGCAAATAATCACAATGCTCCCGTAGCGAGTTCACGCGACACTGCCACCGTGGTGTGCCTATCTTCACGCTGAACGTTTGACATGAAAATATTAGTTACTGTTTTGTGATGAAAATAGCGAAGCTTTTAAGGCGTCCGAACTGTGTTATGCTGCCAAACCCGGGGTTTTTATGCAAGCGGGTGAGTAAAAGCGACGTCCAGATAGGACACAATTGAAGCTCAAAGCCCTACAAGTTCTACTCTATAAATGTTTCAGATAACGCAGAGGTCAGTGGGTGTTTCGAGCCAAAAATAAATATCACCACGCAGATATTCGTTATGACCTCAATTTAGCAAGTAGCAGAGGGTAACCGCATATCATTGCGCGGCGGTCCTAACAAGAATAACACAATTACAAATATTAATAAGCTAACGAAGCACGAAACGTACTATCGCACGATCCGTGCTGAGGAAAACACACATGCCCTAAGTACTAACGGCATGAAACAGTATGATTCAATTATAAGTTACAACAGGCGCAATGCATATTAACTACAATAACGTCTTGCCTGCAGGAAAGTTCACCAGAACCTAACCTCTCCGTTTGCTTTGGACGTAGCTAGCGAAGCAACGAGGACGGCCGCAGCTGCGGGATGCAGTGCCAGCTATGGAGGTCGCAAATGGCAAATGGGTGTAAAGCAGTTCCTCAATCTTCAGCGTTACCCACAAGAGTTGCAAAATTCACAGGCGATGCGACCATCTTAGGGGCCCAGTGCATCGGACTGGATTCCAGCAGGTGCAGTCGAACGGGGTAGGTCTACTCCAGACAGGAAGAATTTCAACCTGATGGGGAGTGTTTAACTCCCACCGGAAATGGCTAAAAACGCACAGAACCTAAATGTATTTCCGATTAAGAAGAAACTGGCCCAATCTTACCTCAAGCTGGGGGTGGAGCCGAAAGAAGCGTGCTAAAGTCGGTTCCAGGAGATCCTCCAAAAGCGAAAGGACGCAAGTAAGTAGCTAACCAATCATTACGAACGCCCACGATAACGCAGAAATGCTTCCAGGTCCCTCAAACAATCTATTCGAAGAGGCGAGCCCTACCAAAGGGCTATGAAGCACTTAGCTGCAGAGGAAGACCTACTAGCACGACAATTTAGCTTGAAAAGAAAGCCGAAACATTCAAAAACCCAGCCTACAGGTCATATGATAACAAAATTTGGGCCAGAAGATGCCAAAAAAAAACAGTCAGGCAAGTTTGACTGCAGGAAAAGATAAGATTGCTCTAGCAACAAATGGAATAGTTTAAAATAATTGTAACACCGGTTGCCTAGCGGCCGTACCCAAATATTTGTAAAACTATAGCAAGAATAAACCTAATTTGCAAGATATGAGTAATTAAACGTGGGGTTGCTTACGAAACTGCATGATAATTATAGAAGAGTAATTAAAAATAAGATACAGCCAATTATACCCAGTTTAAAGCATGCAAAAATTCCAAAAAGCCACCTAATGAGACTCAAGGCTAAAAATTCAACTAGCAAAAGTTTACTAATACGAGGGTCGCTCCAAAAGTATCGTAACAATGGCCTTAGAATCATTGTCGTTCGCACCGACGAACAAGCCGCAAAAATTCTTGGTTTAGTTTGGAAGCCAATGACGGGAAGTTTTTCGTACCAGCTGGATTCTGTTCATCAGCCAATCACCAAGAGATCAATTTTCTCGGACATTGCACGGTTGTACGACCCTATGGGATTTCTGAGCCCAATCACATTTTTTGAAAATTGGTTAATGCAATACTTATGGCAATTGGGCTTAAAATGGGATGATCAGCCGAGGGAAAATGTTTGCCACCAGCGGTCCAGATTCCGGACTGAGCTTCCTCTATTAGCTGGTTTGGACTTGTCACGCAATCTTCTAGTGGATAAGGCTATTGACCTCCAACTACATACCTTTTCAGACAGCTCAGAGAAAGGTTTCGCAGCCGTTGTTTATCTACGAGCAAACAACCAAATGGGGTGTATATTTATCTGTGGTCATAGCCAAATCCAAGGTTGCCCCTCTCAAGAAGCCTTCTCTTCCCAAACTCAGACAGGGGTATCCAGAATCCGAACCCGAAGCTCGCATCTTGCCGTTGCTTTGTGACACTCGCCAGGAGCTCGAGAGTAATAGCCTAATTGATAAGGCCATTTCAAGGGTTTCGTCTTTATTTGAATTAAAACGCATTGTCGCATGGATGCTACGGTATATTGGTAATTTAAGGAACTATTGGACCTCTAACTGCTGATGAGCTTAGTCGTGCACTTCAGATTTGCATAAAGAGGGTGCAATGGGATGAGTTCTCGGAGGATATTAAACGGCTACAAACTGGTCGTCGCCCTTCAAATCGTTTACAGAGGTTGAACCCGTTCCTGGACTCTGAAGAAATTCTACGTGTTGGAGGGCGGCTTCGTCACTCCTCCATTAATTTTGAAAGGAAACACCCCAAAGATTTTACCAAAATCACACCCCTTTACAAATTTGGTAATAGACTACTATCACAATAGTTACATGCATGCTGGCCCGCAAAACTTGCACTGCATTATACAGGCCCAATTTTGGATTTTGGCTGGTCGGGACACCATTCGCAAGCGTCTCGCAAAATGCTTAACTTGTTTTCGAACCCAACCACCGCCCATCCAACCAATGATGGGAGATTTACCGGCTGCTCGATTCCAGGCAGTCAAAGCGTTCTTGGTAACAGGCGTGGACCTTTCGAGCTAACGATGGGACGGTTGAGAAAGGCAACGATCCCGAAGGCCTACATTTGTCTGTTTGTCTGCTTCTCGACTCGTGCTGTTCATGTGGAACTGGTGTCTGATTTGACGACAGAAGCTTTTCTAGGCGCCTTTCAAAGATTTCTGGCTCACCGTGGAACCGCCAAGAAAGTTTATAGTGATTGCGGAACCAACTTTGTTGGCGCTATGCGCAAGTTGGCCGAGTGGAAGCCGATGCCTACAATCGGACCGTTTCGCAAGAGTTGGCAGACAAAGGCATTTCCTGGCACTTAAATCCCCCCTCTAGCACTCATTTCGGTGGAATTTCAGAGGCAGGAATTAAAGGTCTAAAGAACTTGCTAGCCCAAGTCATGGGTAACCAAATTCTGACCTACGAAGAGTTCTACACTATTCTAGTGCAAGTGGCGGAAGTGTTGAATTCTCGGCCTTAGACACCGATGAGCAGCGACTCGAATGATTAGGAGGCGCTGACACCTGTCCATTTTCTCCTACTGGAGCCCCCTGTAACCATGATAGAGCCAGACAGTCCTATAGAGAACCCCGCCTTCGTCGATGGAAGCTGGTTCAAAAAATTTACCGCTCCTTTTGGAACCAGTGGCACAAGAACTACTTGTGTACTCTGCAACAACGTCACCAATGGACGAAAAGGTGTCCGAATATGAAAAAGGGCAGGTTGGTTCTCATTCGGGAGGCACTGGCGATTAGGCCGAGTTACGAGAACGTTTCCTGGACCGGATGGTGCAGTCCGTGTAGCGGAAGTAAAAACGGCTCGTGGCATCTTTACGCGTGCAGTGGTAAAGTTATGTCCGTTGCCGATTGAGTAGAATTCTTGTTGTTACGTTTCCTCCTTGTTTCGATAGGTTTGGTATTGGGCTTGGAGAAACGTCTTCTTGTTGTATTGTTGTTAATTAGATTAGTTGTGTGGTTGTTTGTTGGACCTGGTCGCTCAAGGTGAGGGAGGATGTTTAGACCTCCAGGCGTTGCAGTTAGTTTTTTTGGTAAAAGCGAGGGTCGCGTTAAGATAGGAAAAGGTGAGCTGCCTGCCCAATATCGAAGGCAGCGTTGAAGACACTCGTGACACAATTGCCGGTGTAAGCGTGTTCCTAAGCGCTCGCGCGTCACGTGAAATATTAGTACCGGCGCTGTCGCAATCGTAACGTTAATCTTGTGTATGAAAACCCTATTCTGCAAAATAAATAATAGGATGTGAAAAGATCTTCAAGAATTTCATCTACGAGTAACGCTTTGCAGCGGCTACAGGCTGGATACAAGAGAAAGAGCCATAATAAAGGTAGGTGGCAACCACTTTCCTAATTGTCGTTGCGCGTACCCTCGCCAGTCAATAATTTGGTATATCTCGATTAAATTAAAATTACAGTCCACTGCTGCTATCGTAGTCACACCATTTGTAACAATTTTTGCCAGGCGGTGGTGTTCCATTCTTTAGACGTGGTTGATTCATTTTTCTTTGTTTTGACCATCTTACAATGTCCTATATATTGCAACTTTCGCGGATGTTTGTATTATTTCTCTGTGACGTAATATTTTTCTTAGAATTTTTCACAATTTTGCATCTCAGTAGTGCGGATTAGCGCTTTGTATCTGCTCGGGTTTCTATATATGCCAATATAGAGCGTACTGAAGTCTTAATCTCTGAAACTTCTTTGTGGCGCTTCAATAATCGTTTTATTTATATCGGTATTTCGCCACACTGCAAAATGAAAAGCATTAAAACATGAACGTTTCGAAAGACAAATCTACTTCTGTTATGAACATCAACGAATTACATTAAAAATCAACAAGAACGTAGCTTATTTTATTGGAGATGTAGCAGAACACGACTAACCTCTCCAATAAATAGCTAAGGTCTTGTTGATTTTTAATTTAATTAAGTGATGTTGATAACGGAGGTAGATTTGTCTTCCGAAACGTTCATGTTTTTATATTTTTCATTTTATAGTGTACTGAAGTCTTTATAACCTCATTTTGCTTTTGATGTTCATGCGTTTTTTGCGCCATGTAATGTCTCGTAGACACGCAAATATTATAGAGACTTTTGTGGTCTGTGCTAGTACTTCCATTTTGAGATTCCTGCAGCTGGATAGTTCTAAGTATTTGAAACTCATTATTTTTCAGTGATTGATGTTATCATACTGTATTCTTCCATCGTTTGGGTTAGTTTAAACACAGAGTATTGTCAGAGAGTATTGTTGATATTATCGTTGACAGCTTGGCTGTTAACATCCGCACTGAGGGGGCATCGGGCTCTCCTCCCGAGAAGATTTTAGGCAGTAAGACAACGTGGTTGCCAAAGCCTGATTGTGAGATAGCAATTAAAGCTGTTGGAATTACTAAGGTTCGAAGCTTTGAACTTTCTAGCTTGGAAACAGACGTTTGTACTATGTCTGAGACACTTCTATTGTGGAGGTTACTTGGATTTTATATGCATTATATGTAATGGATTTGTTCTTTCCATTTACGTATAGCAAGGGTTTCGGTTTGAAAGTAGTCTACTGTGAAGTCCTATCCTCTAGCCGACCATTTTTGCTGCATGATGTATGTATAAATCACAAAAATTACTTTAAATAAAAAGCCGAACTATCTCTACAATAAAGTTATTCATTGTACAAGCCTACATACTTTAAATTGAGATTTACGGAATTATTAACCCCAAGTATTCATCGTACCAAGATGTCGTTTACATATCAAATAATTAATATTAAAAATTTTAAAAGCAAATTATTGAAACCTCTAAAGTTTAACATACAGTTTTTTTCTGAAATCGTTCGTACTATCTATTACTGAAGCTTTTTGGATCAGGAAAGTAAACTTTTTTTTTATTGCGGTACTCATCCAACAGTCGTTAGGCCAATTATAGGCGTCGCTGTACATTTTATGGAAACCTCCAACCCCACTAACGACTGTCATAATGTTATTATGACATCTCTTACCAACTATTTCCGTGACAGCCGTATCACGAGGCGCCGAGAGAAGCAACCATGGAACTCCCATCCAAGTTCTGACCAGAAAGAGCGTTGCTTAACTCTGCTGATCGAACGTGGACGATTGTTCAAACTACACCACCCGGGACCTAGTTTCTCTGACTCAACAAGGTAAAAGCTAGATTACCATAATGATATACTTTTTACAGAAATATTGGTACAAAGCAGAAATCACATATAATGATCAATATTGACTTCAAGCCGGCTGCCTGTGATGTTTGTGGTATATGCCAAATTTTAAAACATGCGATTACAAAACTAAGAACGGAAAAATTAAAACTCAGAATTATAAGATCCTTCTAAGCATTTTTCTGCATCGATATAGTTGGCAGGCATCGTGAATTTTTTACATGGATGGAAACCGAGCAAAACGGGGAGCAATCCACATAGCTCCTGCTATAATATGCTGCCTACGCGCACTAGATATGACTGATCGTGAGATAATACGATTCCTATATTATCCATGCTTTGGCATTCTTGTTACAAGAAACACCTCGACCAATGAGAAACATGATAGTACATTTCCAAGTGATATGACATAGGTACATCTTTGCAAGTAAAATATTTGGGAGGGTAGTCAAGTTTCTAAAGCATAACAATATTAAAACTGGTTATAATATAATGAAATATATTCTAAGGTTGGGAAATATATTATTAGAAAATGTTGTAGGCAAAGGAAATTTTCTGTAAAGCCCATTGATTATTACGGAAAGAACATAAAATGCACAAATGTTAAACAGTGGTAACATTGCAAAGAAGATAAATTTACAACTATGCTTTAACTAACTACACATGTGTCTTAAAGTAAAGATCGTATCTGTTCATCAACGAATATAACGAAGGCGCAAGAATAATATCAGTTGGTAAGCTGTTCCACGTAGCAAACACGTGGTTTCAAAGAAAATTTTGCCTTGCACTCGTTTTAATAGCTATTTATGCAACAAGTGCTAAAAGTTGATGTTTATGCACGAGACCTGAAAATTATGAAAAGATGCCGAAGGCTGAGTTTCATAACATGTCGAGTGCAATAACACTTTTAGCACGAGTTTGCATACAATATTTTTTCTACGACCTACAATTTTCTGTTATTAATCCATAAATGTCGATTTAACAAAGGTTTGCATTTTTTATATTTTTTAGTTTATTGATATATTTACAATCTGTTACTTAAAGGAACATTTAGTAGTTTGACAATATATGACATGAAAGAAATTTTCCAATAAAAATTTCCTTAAAACTAGTACACAGACAGTTTGGTTGATAACACTAGAATATTAAACATTAAACAAAACGGTTTGGGAGGTCCATCGGTTTGAAACGTTTGAGCCTGGGTTCTTCGTAATCAGATTCCAGCAGGTATTCAACTAACAGATTTGGATGGGCAGAAAGTCTGTCGCGGTATCGGACACTACACATACGTATCTCTACGTCTACTGTTGAAATTCCTAAGTCATGGGGCGTTTACTAGAGATCGTAGCACCTTTGGTTGAAAGCGTTTAATAATGTCTATATTTGTTCTACTAGCTGTTCCCCATAGCTGTATGCCATAAGACTAAACCGGCCTAATAATTGCTTTATATAGTAGAATTTTGCTTTCTAATTATAACTGCGGCTTGCGCCCTAGGAGCCAGTACATCTTACGGAATGACCATCCCAGCTGTTTCCTCTTTGTGAAAATGTGCTTTTTCCACGTAAGCCGCCTGTCCAGGTGAAGTCCTAAATATTTGGCTGAGTCATCTTGTGGTATTTGCTTGTTATTTAGTACAACAGGCGGGCAGGTGTCTCTCCTTGTCGTAAAAGTAACCTGGACAGATTTAGATTAATTTATACCAATACGTCATTTTTTAAACCATAGTTATAAACTGCTTAAGTGTGCCTGCAGTTGGTTGGATGCAGAAAGCGGATCGGAATGCGATGATAAGATTGCTGTATCATCAGCGAAGGTTGCAACTGTAATTATTGGTGAGACTGGTAAGTCAGCAGTATAGAGAAGATAGAATAACGGGCCCAGCACGCTCCCTTGTGGGACACCGGATTTGATCGGAAATAGAGAGGTATAAGAATTTCTACACTTAACCAGAAAGTATCGATTGGTGAGGTAAGACGTAAGTAACTCATAGTAGTCAGGTGGTAGTAGCTTTTTGATTTTGAATGGCAAGCCTTTGTGCCTGACCTTGTCAAAGGCCTGCGCAATATCGAAGAACACTGCTGCGCAGTATTTTTTATTTTGGAAGTCTTTTAAAATTGTGTCTACCACTCTGTGAATTTGCTCGATTGTGGTGTGTTTCCTTCTGAAACCAAACTGATGATTGGGTAGGATGTTGTTCTCCTTAACAATAAACATTATTTTCTGAAGCAAGAGCTTTTCAAAAACTTTGGATAATACAGGGAGTAAACTTATTGGTCGGTAGGATGACAATTCATTACTTGGTGTACCTGGTTTGAGGATTGTTATGATTGTTGAGATTTTCCATTGGACAGGAAAATACCGGAGTCTTAGGGCCAGTTGCAGAAAGCAATGTTAAGTCTGGTGTTAGCTAACGTCGGGTCAAAGTCAACAAAATCGCATCAAATTTTGTTTACTGATGTATTAGTTACCATAAGCATTTGAGATTTGATTCGTTTTTGTTCACTTTGACGTCGCGTTAGCTAACACCAGACTTAACATTGCTTTCTGCAACCGGCCCTTAGTACAGCATTAAAAAGGTGGGTGATATATATTGTAATGGCCGCCCACTAATTGATTGCTTCTATTAATAAAAATATCTAGAGCCACCATACATATTATTTTTAATTCTGGGTTCGTCACAAATCAGATAACTAATTTTGGTTCTCAGGGATAATTAAATGAGCGGTCTAGTGATATGCTTGACCTGAATGATCGTACGCCCATATTTATAATGTAATCTACTTGCAACTTGAATTATTGTTGGCTAACTCATGGCAGAACAGAGCTCTTATTCAAGGTCTGGGTTCACAATTTTAGATTTAAAATTTTGATCGCACGCCTATGGTGCGTAGGTCAAAAGCAACCTAAATGCTACAACGGAGCTAATCTGTCATATAATTTTACGTCTTTATGAAAAACTAGCAAATGCAGATCGTTTTCGTGTTTGTGATATGAATTACTACTCAATAAGCAAATTAAATAGGTAAGTTTTTTATTTTCCCGCTTTCTTATAGCATCGGTTGATCGTGTTTTGTTTCTAGCCAAAACCCTCCACTTCGTTGATTCGAAATAATGACGTCAAGGAATCCTAACTTCAATTCTGGACTTCTAAATTCTCAATTTGAAGCTACTGAAGCTATTAAATCGCGGTGAATCTGCCAAGCAGCGATGCTATTCCACTCCCGGGTAGGTTTTACGGTGGTACATGTACAATTTTGCTTCACAACTAACCTTGCAATTTTTCCAGGTGCTGTCCGATGATGTCCGGAGAGGTGATAATGTGCCAGATCTTCTCTCAGCGAGCAGGAACCATGGTGCCGGCCTTGGAGGAGCTGGACTGGTGTGCCGCCGATGTAGCCACAAAGTCAGGAACCTCGGAAACCGCCTCTTGCTGTTAAACGTAGGCCAAAATAGGATGGCGAACGTCCCTCGGAAGCCGTTGTGGATCGGAAATATTTTGTAGTGGCCGATTTTAAAACCCACACTTGTACTTGAACACTGCTATGTCGTGAACATTCTGGTAAAGTTTCGGAGCTGTATTTTAATATTTACTATATAAAAATTAGGTTTTTCTGGGAGAATAAAACTTTGCTGTCAGTAAAATTATTTTATTTTTAGTTGTTATTAACAATTGCACATCAATACAAATAGGAAATCAACTCTGTTCAATTGACCTTTTTAACAAATAAATTCTTAAAATCTAACTAATTTTACAATTCTACCTTATTTACTAAATAGTCCTTTGATTTTTGTAATCATTGTCTTACATTATCACTCGCGTTGCACCGTTTTAAATGTCTTTTCATTCACTTATTGCACTGACTCATGTTTCTTTTCGCGCACATCCTCTTTTGATCACTTCTGAATTCAATTAAAAGTCCATTTCATTGTTATACTTGCTAATCAATAAACTGTTTGTAAATTCAGCAAATTTCCAATATTTTTGTTCCATTTTCCTTTTTTATTTATGATTTGCCTTTAGCTTTGACCTCACTTCGTGCTCGTTGCACCCTGCTTTGCCTTCCTCTACATTACCTTATTATGATATGCTCACAGAGAATTGTTATTAATGAATTATGACTTGCAAAATACCCTCGACCAGCATTTACAAATTATTTTCATAATCGATTTATTCTTACAAATTTACATTGATTAAATAAAACATGAATCCAACCTCTATGATTTGAGCTCTGCCTTGTTCTTTATGTTAGGAGAATTAATTTCTTTATTACTTGCATAGCTTTGCACATATTATTCCTAAATTCAAGTCTGATTAATTTTTATTTTATTGCAATTAGATGCCATGTCTCAATCTAAACTTGCCTGAATTATTCATTATTTTGTTGTGCTTTTAGAAGTGAGACTCAAGGCTTAAGACCATCTCAATATACAGTGTGGTCCGTTAAGTGTGCAACAAATGGGAAATTTTTTTATTAGTTGTACAATCGAAATTTAAATATTGCCAAAAGTTAGTGCATGTTCGATAACCTTATCAGATGCCCTTAGAATGGCTTCAAGTCAAACAATATACAGGGCAGGACAAAAAATATGAAATTCGTTCAAGAACAAAGTTACCTTATTTCAAAAAATATAGCAAAATTTTATTGAAAAAAGTTGTTTAGAATTAAAAGTTAGGTTCAAATACAAAGTCACGGCTTCCTATTCGAATTTTGATTCTTTTTTGGAAAATTTTGTATTACCCCCGTATGATACATATTTCTATTATTTTGATTTTATATGTATTTAAAGTAGCCACAACCACATCCCTTTTAAATAACTTTTAGCAACTTGAAGCGTATTTGTAAAATTTACTTGGATTTATATTTTTTTAGGTAAGCGTCCATTTCAAGTTTGTTGCAACGATATTTAACAGAACTTTAGAATTTCGCAAATATTCTTTTTAACAAGGCAAATGCTTTACTAATAATAATTTACATATGAAAAACTCCTAATAAAATCAAAATAATAAAAATATGTATCATACGGGGATAATACAAAATTTTACAAAAAAAGAATCAAAATTCGAATAGGAGGCCGTGACTTTGTATTTGAGCATAACTTTTGATTCTAAACAACTTTTCTCAATAAAATTTTGCTATATTTTTTGAAATAAGGTAACTTTATTCTTGAACGAATTACATATTTTTTGTCCTGCCCTGTATATTGTTTGACTTGAAGCCATTCTAAGGGCATCTGATATGGTTATCGAACATGCACTAACTTTTGGCGGTATTTAAATTTCGGTTTTACAACTAATAAAAAAATGTCCCATTTGTTGCACACTTAATGGACCACACTGTATACATTTTTTAAATGTTACGTGAATGCCATAAACAGATTATAGTGTCTGACGAAAAACTTTCACCGCATGATGCCATAAAAAATATCTAACTGGAGTAATCGCTACTTATGTATTGTTTGAGGCTTTCGCGGTTACTCGAATTATTCTCCTTAGCATAGAATTTCGGCTTAGACCGCGTAGTATTTGTATATGAACATCCAGCATTTACTGGCTTAATGTGCCTTGCACCTTGTGAAGTCGAGCAAAACCCGCGCGATGGCCATGCTCTTTGGTGGCTCGTGTTGTTTGAGTATCTTGAGAACGATGATACTTAGGCAGATTTGGCTGTTTTGCTGTTTGTGCATCCATATTCACTAACGTTTCGCAAGACCTTGCAGCTTGCATCATCAGAGTGAAAGTCGACGGCCAAATCTGCCTAAGTATCCTCGTTCTCAAGATACTCAAACAACACGAGCCACCAAAGAGCATGGCCATCGCGCGGGTTTTTGCTCGACTTCACAAGGTGCAAGGCACATTAAGCCAGTAAATGCTGGGTGTTCATATACAAATACTACGCGGTCTAAGCCGAAATTCTATGCTAAGGAGAATAATTCGAGTAACCGCGAAAGCCTCAAACAATACATAAGTAGCGATTACTCCAGTTAGATATTTTTTATGGCATCATGCGGTGAAAGTTTTTCGTCAGACACTATAATCTGTTTATGGCATTCACGTAACATTTAAAAAATGTATGTGCAAGGTATATGGAGAAAGTTGCAGCTTAAAATTAAAACTAATCACATATATCTACACATTATGCTTCGTACAATCCAAAAACAGGTTTGCAAACTGACTATAGCAGTTGAAACACAGTACTGTTAAATTGTGAATACACCCAGAATAGGTAAATAATCAGAGGGAGTTTAACAAAATATAGTGGGTGGCTAACGTAGTAGAAATACCTTGAATTTGATACAGCTTCTGAACTGATGATGGCTTGGAACGTAAGTATACAGTGTGAATAATGTAAGACTATACATTGACAACTTTATTTTAGCATTAACCAATTTACTAATCGTAGTAACAATTGTCGGTTTTGAAATTACAATGAAATAATCCCGTCTCAATTAGTTTCTATAGTCACTATGTTGTTATTTTGTTTACAAACACCGTGGTAACAGTAAGTAAATACCCTATGTCTAATTTTGCATAATTCACCAATGTAAAATCTTAAATTACTCTCACGGTATAATAGTCTAGTCGTAAAATCGAAAAAATCATTCCGTTTTAGTTTTAGAAGCATTTTATATTACTTTTGGGCAAAAGGTCTTTTCCCTCCATTCCGACCCTGCTGAATCCGAAAATGCCGGTTGCCCAAGCGAAATCCTGACCGGAAGTGAGATATCCAAGATGGCGGCCAATATAGCGCCGAAACCCGAAATAGGCGCTGTAAAGCCTCCCTTTGACATAGGAACGCGTCCAAAATGTCCAGTTGTATGTTTTTGAGCATGAGGAATTCAAAAATACTCTGTGAAAAAGCATTGGTTAGTCTGTTATGCCACCTTTACTTCTGCTGACAAAATTAAAAAAATAAAGAAGACAAATGACAATACTAAAAAACACCTACTTCTTATTTGTCAATAACAGAACTGTCAACCTGACTGCAAAGTTCCCCATAACAGCAATGGTTGTTACACACTTAACAGCCTAGGCCGTTAAGAAATAACAGTACAATAACATTTTAACATTGGCAATACTGAAATGTATAGTTGATGACACTGTAAGTCTATGTCAAATTCGCAGGGATCATCTTTGGCTGGATCCATAGTAGTATTAGTAACGGCTGTTAGAAAACTCGTCTTATCGGAGTCACCTATGAAAGAAAATTACGTTTGGCAATACTGAAATATATTGTTGGTGTTCGATGTTAGTAGGTTAGGTTTTGCGGCAGTTTTGACACAGACTGACGCAAAACCTAACCTGCTAACCTCGAACACCAACAATATATTTCAGTATTGCCAAACGTAATTTTCTTTCATAGGTGACTCCGATAAGACGAGTTTTCTAACAGCCGTTAATAATACTACTATGGATCCAGCCAAAGATGATCCCTGCGTCATCGTTACACGAAGTTAGCACAGAAATCGTTTTTGTATGCTTCACTCTCATTATTTGCTAGTGCGACAAGGATAGCATAACATTAGCAAGTCTCTGGGCCTTTGGGAGTGGATTTGACTAGCGCGCTATGCGTCTGTAAAATATAGTGTTGCCGACGTGAATAATAAATCCGTAGATTAAATAAAGATATCAGTAAACAGTAAATAAACTAGATATATCGGCAAAATTATTTAAAAAAAATTGAGTGTGGTTAATTCAGAAATTACAGATAAATGAGATTAATTTTACGAACAATTTAAGATTTTTTACAGATTTTTGTAAAAAAATCCGTAAGTATAGGCAACGTTGTATGCGTCCACAAACATATGTAGAAGATCTGTCTTGTCCTTCACATTTTTCGAGGTTAGTTTTCCTGTACAAACGTTTTTTGACAGTTTTTGGCCAACAATAAGCAGCAGTTCTTGTCAGAACTAATAAGACGTAAGCATTAATATGTCAGTGCAAGGCAAGACTTTGCGTTCGCAGTCTCAACAATTGTTGCTGAATCTGTTAAGTTATTTTGAGAAGGAAAAAGAAAATGATGGGCATTTACTTCCTTTATCTTCTGTGCAAGAGGTATGACACGTTAATTAAGTGCTTACGATTTTATTGTACAATTGCTGGTTTATTGCAGCGAGCAGCTGAGGCTTTAGGGATAGGCATTGCTACTGTGAAAAGGATCAAGGCCCCTAGTAGAAACCAACCAGTTTTATTTAGTCCTGGTAAAAAAAGATCTCGCAAGAAATCGAAAACTGCAGACCTGCCAAAGTCTTCTAAACTGGTCATCAGGGAAACTGTATATAAGATGTACAGTGAAAGTAAAGCGTACTTATAGAGATTATTTGATTTTATAAATGTGAATTTTTATATTTATTAAAGAAAAACGCATTACTCTAAAATCTTTAAATGATGAACTTCAAGAGTATCACATTCTAATAGGCAGAAGCAGTTTAAACGTTGTTTTGCATGACCTTGGGTTTAAAATTCTCAAAGACAACAATCGTAGAGCATTAGTTGAAAAATCAAATATCGCCAGTTTGCGTCTTCAGCTTTTAAAAAGTTATATGGCAAACATCAATTTATCGTCACCATTTATCCAACTTCATTTAGATTAGATTTATTAAAGTTAGTCAAATTGCATAGAAAAGACAAAGTATATGAAGTAGGCGAGTTGATAAGACGTCATGGGCATGAAGTTTTGCGATTACCACCATACCACTGCGAGTTCAACGCTATTGAATTAATATGGGCATATGCAAAAAAATATTACGATGACCACATTGGTACGTAGAGATGGGTATGGAGATGATAAAGTTCTTGCAATGTGGACTGAAGCATTACAGCGGTGTTCGCCTGAAATTTGGAGGGCATGTGTTGCAAGCACTGAGAGAAAGATTAAAGAATGGTATGAACGTGAGAAAGTTCTAGATCTAACTGTTGATAAGTTGCTTATAGATGTTTCGAATGATTGCAGTGATTCCAGTTCAGATAGCGACACTGACTAATGAAATTAATTATTACTATTAATGCATACAGGGTTTGTCTACAAGCATAAACAGGATAACAGCTTTCAATAGAACGGAAGTCTACTGCTATTTTCAAAATTTCCAAGAAGTAGAGAAAAAATAGAAGTTTCTCCCATAAATTAGAGCCCCATGACGTAAGATTTTTTGCTGCATTAAAAATGCGTGTAGTCACCAGTGTAATTCTTTTTTAAAATCTAAGATCACCAACTCAGGATTTGAAGATAGATAACTCCATATGATGTGGCTGAAATTTTTAAGTTAGCATATGTATGACCAGGTTGCTAATATTGAAAGAACTACCTCTGGAATCAAGGCTTGTAGTATTTTCCGCTGAACTATGATACGTTCAAGATGACTCTTCATCTGTATTTCCATCCATGGATTACCATAGTTTTCTTGGACGTTATCACTTTTTCTTTCTGTTTGGTATCCAGATATATCGGCGCACAAGCCCTGCATAGGCTGAGACCACCACGCATGTTTTTCTTCTTTTTGACTTTTTTCGTTTTGGAATTTTATAGTTTGTTTTGCTACATTTATGTTCTTTTAGTTTCTAGTTGTGTTGTGTGTTGTTACTGTAGTTGTGTTGCTGTTTGAAGTAGACTGTTAGTCCTCATCCTTACCGTATACCCATACCACGATAATTGCTTTTCTTTCGATGTTATTTTGAAATTGTGGTCCCTTGACAATGCTACTTTCACACTATTGGGTCACTAGACATCATTAATTTTCTTGTGATTTTCCTAAGATTGTTTCTTGTTTTCCTAGTAATTTCTGTTTCAGAGCTGCTCATCAGTTTACCAACTTGATCATCTTTATATTTTTAGAAGACATTTTCTGTGTTTAGAGTTTCTCTTTTTTAGATAAGAGTATTGCATCGCAAGGGGTTAAAAATGAGATACTAAAGCGCAACACCTAGTCCCTCTTACGCAAATGTCAACCTTACCTACTATCCTGTTTTTTACTTAACGAGGCTTTGATGACCAAATAAAGGCGAAATAGCCTTAACATAAAATGCGGAGCAAATGCCGCGTTCATTTGGTGTAACCCGAGGCATGTCCGGAGGCTACCGATGACAGACCCAGCACCAGACTCAAGCACAATTTGAAGACACATTGTCTAAGATTAAAACATGGAAAAAGGTTAAAGGAAGAAAGGCTACAGAGCACAACTAGTAGCTAGCAAGATTAAGACAAGAATACAGAGAGGCCAGCACCACAGCTAAGAGAGCTACAAGACGCGACAAAAGCAATGGATAGATTACCTTCCCATCTAGCACAAGTAGCAGGGAAATTCAACAACGCTCACAATCGCGAGCAAAGAGTTGGCGGTCTTTTCCCTTCACTCCAAGTCATTCCTTTTTCAAATAAGTTTTCTTCTACTTTCTTGCCTATAATTTTCTTGCTCTTCACCCATTCTTATTGTGTCCAAACCATTTCATTTGTTAAATAATAAAAATGAAATAAGTATTGTTAAAGAATCCCGTGTCTTTAATTTTAATTAAAAGCCAAATGAAAGCTAGATCCGCATACCTAACCTCAAAAAGTATATTGTATGACAAATCTGTAAACCTCAATTAATTGTCGAATTATGGATGCTGATTTGACTAGGAACTTTTTAATCTTATACCACACAGACAGCATTTCGTCGGATGCATAGTATTTAACTTTTTCATTTAAATTGCGCTAAAATTTCAATTTTTGTAGGTGTTATGAAAAGTATTCAACGACATACGGCCGTTATCATATCTAACGGCCTTATGTCGTTAATAACTATAACAATTTAATGACTCGATCAAGGATAGGAGAAACTGACTGGGACAAATGCTTGTTTTGTCAGAAGGAAAAAAGAAAGGAACGATTGAAGCTCATGATGACAACAAATATGAATGAGAAAGTTATGGACTTGTTTAATTTTTACTACAAGCTGCTTGTCATAGTTAGTGCAGTAGGAGATTTGATAACTATAGAAGGAAAGTATCACAGTTCCTGTTTGTTGAGTCACCACCAGTTAAAAGAGAGCTGGAAAGCTACTAAGGCAAACAATCGAAAGGAAAACTTTCCTTTTATACAAATCTGTAAAGAACTGCGAGTCGGTTCCTCCCTTGATCAGGCAAGTACCGAGATGTTGTATACGCAAATGTTAGGCTATGTACTTCGTAGAATACAGTTCTATTGCTTTATTTATTTTTTGTACAGTTGTTGACATTGGATGATGTATGGAATAGGTACAAGGAAATAGGAAGCAGTATCGACGTTGTGTTCTCTTGTCATTTCAGTCAAGACGTTCAACATTTAAAAGTAAGCTGGAAGAAAGGGTCGGAGATATGTTTCAGTTTTTTTAGCCTCTTAACCGTAGAGTCATTGAACGTCAGATGCTGTTGATTCCAATAGGCAGAAGTGAGACACTAGCTGCTGATCACTTCTATGATGATGAAGTCAAGCAGATGCCTAGTTTCAAGCCAGCGAGGACAGTGAATTTCAAACTATAGTGCATGCTGCTTTGAGAATTAGAGACAAACTGTTATCATGGCCTAGTCGATCGGGTTTTGAAATTTCAAAGGAAACATGCACAAAAATAGTGCTAGATTCCTTGCATCTGTTCATGAATGTGCTGTTAAAGGGAGCAGATATTTTGGACACCTTGTGTAGTGACCTAGATGATGCACGTGACAGTGATGACGAAGAATGTCGGGAGAAAATTCCAACTTTAATCTGTGATGTCGGAATATCTATAGCACAGGATATAGTGTAGATTGTCGGCAAGGGAAATAACTGAACACCAAAACATATTGATCTTGCTCAGACAGTTCATCAGGCCACAAGAAGCAAGAAACTGATCAATTTATTGCATGCGGCAGGTCATTGTATGACCTACACCAATGTTTTGCAGGCTGACTGCAGCTTGGCTGCTCCGTCCTTCTAGGGTAGAGGATCTAACATTTGTTATTGCCAGATGTGAGTGAGGAAAAAAAAAAAAAAAAAAAAAAAAAAAAAAAAAAAAAAAAAAAAAAAAAAAAAAAAAAAAAAAAAAAAAAAAAAAAAAAAAAAAAAAAAAAAAAAAAAAAAAAAAAAAAAAAAAAAAAAAAAAAAAAAAAAAAAAAAAAATAGCAGACAGACTTGGAAAGAAACATGTCATTCTTACAGCTAATCAAGCAAACGTATTGAGCTCCGTTGGGGATCACAACTCTTCCAAAATCGTATAGTCCTCCGAATGGGCGGGCTTGACATCACTCTCAATTTTATGCGGGTGATAGTACATGCTCCCTTACATAGTTTTGTATGATCATGGGAACTACTTGAAGTCCCTCTCTGCCTACATGACATGAATCAGTTGCCACCCGAAGTCGAGGCTGGGTTTTGGTCTTGTGACTTCGCTGTGCTAAGGACTAAAAGAAGTTTCATTTTCGAAAATATTTGAATTTTAGTTCAAATGTTGTTTTGGAGTTAATTTTTGAAATCCCAATGTTTGAAAACATATATCGAGACACGTCATACTCGTTTTAACCTTAAAAAGGAATATAAGGATGATGGCGTCATCTTAGCCGCCATCTTAAAAAAACTTAACCGATGTTTCTGTACAGTGTATTTTTGAATTCCTCATGCTCAAAGACATACAACTAGGCATTTTGAACACGTTCATATGTCAAAAGGGAGCATTACAGCACTGATTTCGGGTTTCGGCGCTAAATTGGTCGCCATCTTGGATATTTCACTTCCGGTCAGGATTTCGCTTGGGTAACCGGCATTTTTCAATTCAGCAGGGTCGAAATAGGGGGAAAAGACGTTTTTCCCATAAGTAATATAAAATGCTTCTAAAAGTTCGATTTTCTGAAAACTTGACTAGACTATAATATGAACCTACCAATAAAATTGACTGCATTATCGGTTGCATATTTTTAATTTGTAGCATTTACGTGACACAAAACACAAAAAGATTTGATTAGCTAAGGGCGCTCGGTACCTATTCTGTGAAACACAATGCCCTAGGCCTAGGGGAAATGAGTACCACATGGTATTCTGAAGCTATTAAACAGAACGGACAACAAATCCTGTTACACGATGAGGCCACGTCTAAAGGAAGATGATATTTAGAGCACAAAAAACAGTTCCTATCAATCGTAACATAAAAGCGCGTTTACTATTACACAAATAGCAACATACAGCATACATTCAAAAAATATATAAATTGAATGCTACCAGTACTGACAAATGTGTTTGTCTACTATTTACAAATTATAGCGAATTAAAATATACAATTAGTAAGCACCATCAGAAGGTAACTCGACAAGTAACACGATTGCAGTCGAAGTGAAAAAGGTGAGAAAGGTAGCGGCTTACACATCTGCTCATGAGTGCCGAACAGCAAGATAACGCTTGCACATGAGGACTAGCCAAGGAGATTGTGACACTATCAAGTGGAAGAGTTTTCCCCCAGCGTGAGCAAATCAACAGGTAAAAGATACTAAGAACGGCCCAAGCGACATTCGATATTATATTACTTGGATATATTCTTAGCAGCATACTAGATTTACTTGAAGGTCTAAATTAAATCCAATAAAACGTCAAGCTACGTAAAGATAAGGTTATAAACGGCTGGTACCTTAGATTCCATTCGGTCAAAAGATGAACTTGAGAAAATACCGTCAAATCCTGGATCGACCACAGAAATACATTCAAAAACCCATTATACCATCTCTACACTAAGCGTTCATCAAAAGAATTCCGAAAAATGTCCCTTATCGCATTGAAAGTAGAGACTAAAATACACCGAAATTAAAACCTGAAAATTATTTCTACACTGAAGGAAATCCAAAACTAGTGCCAGAATGAATTAAAACAAAGAAAGCATTTTAGGATAGTTGCTGATTGCGTCAGTGTTGTGAATAGGTTATGAATACAAAATAGATTGAGCAAATTAAATATAAAATACTTGAAAACATTGAACCAGCTATACTAAGATCAGAAATTGAAATGGCAGTAAGTGATCTGAAAAACATAAAGTAGCCTAGAAAGTATAGAATATTGCCTGAGATGCTAATAACTACTGGAGATATAGGTAATAACAATATCTATGATTCACAAGAATGGCATCAAAGAAGAGAATTACAAAATTTACATTCTTATATTTACACAAGAAACGTTCAAGCGAGGAACATGGAAACTATAGAACAACTGATCTCATACCACATCCCAGTAATGTGCTACTTACATTCATTCTTCCATCTTCTGCTTCCTCGATCACAGCAGTCTGACACGCCGTAGAATGGAATCAACTGTAAAACATCCTCCAAGAGATGGCCGTTGCACACTATTTAACCTATCTGCTGTATCGCTTTTATATTGATAATGCAACTAGACTGAACAATGAACACTCGCGAAGCTTTGAGGCAGAGAAAGGAGTGAAGCAGGGTTGTATTTCATCTTCGTTATTATTCAATTATTCAATTGATAATGATGTAATCAACCAAAGGATGCATATCTATGGGAGGTAAATCGTGATTTAGCTTAGATACACCTAAGCTCAGTAACAATAATTAATAATATTTCACTTTACAACCAATTTATACGATAACGTATATTGTAACATTTAAATATAAGTCTACCTGTTTAGTTTATGTGAATTAGAAAAAGTTAATTAAGGAGCTAAGTTGTACCTATGTATCTGGTAGAATACGCTGAGTGTTCGCTTGATATGATTCTAAAACAGTATAAAAAAGTGATATACTGCGGGATGCGGAAATGATTATTAGTTGCGCGAACGTCGAGAGGAACGGATTGTTTCATCGTGCTTCAAAATTGGTCCACCGCCCGAAAGTGGTATTCAATGCTGGGTTTTGCCGAAAGCTGCGGTGTTAAAGATCGGCAACGCCGTCCATTTCAGCATACGACTTCCAGTAAGGGATGATTCATTCAATCTATGTAACGAGGCCTGCCAGAGCTGCAAAATAAGCACATTGCCTATCTGCACGCAATTGGTAAATGTTGGTGGTACTACCGTTTGAAATTCGTGCTATCAATAAAGTTGTATCGAATTGCGTGACCTCGCATTCCAAAGGAGTGACGTTTTTGAGCGCAGCCGAAGGCATTTGTGGCACTTTGTAATGTCATGCATCAGCTTATCGCTGGAGTGTCCGATTACGTAGAAAGGTTCGGCGAAATATCGTCAACAGGGCCGGCTTTCAGTCATGAGCGGCTTTTATGCCATTGAAAGTCCGCATATAAAACAAGTTATCGGATTCTTTTCGATATTGTTAATTAAAAATGCATGTCAGTCATACTTACACTATTAGCTTTGAGTGGTAAATTCACGTAGCACCAAGCTATATCGCCTATAGTTTTGATAATTTTATTAACATCGTTGGGGTCGCCAACGGCCATTAATTTTATATGCAACTCTATTTGATTTTTTGTTTTATATGTATGGGTTTAAAACAAACATTTATTTGTATTACACTGATTGTGAGCAAATTGGCTTTTATTTGTGTAGAAGCTTGGAGCATATAATTTCAGATTTCAGCTATAGTGGGTCAACTTCCTAAGCTTTGTAGCATCAAGTATCCGAAACTTCGACTGGGGAAAAGGAGTATTTTTGCTGTAAACTGAGCTAGCTGGGAACAAAAGGTAAAATGAGTATAAAAAAACAACTCCCCATAATGTGCTCAAAACTCAACGAGTGTCACACTAGATTCATTATATTGAACACGTTGATCAATCGAAAATCTTATCTCAAAACTGAATGTGCTTTGTTAATTTATAAAGCGATACTTCGACCCATATTAACTTATGCCTGTCCAGTCTGGAGCAACGCCCCTAATACATCACTGAATAAATTACAAGCTATGCAAAATAAAGTGTTACGCGTTGCAATTAACTGCCCTTGGTTTGTACGCAACAGCCAAATTCATAAAAAGTTAAGTGTGCCGCTAATAACAGAATTCATTAGATATTTAACTAACAAATTCTTTAAAAATATAGTGCAGTGCGAAAGTTCAACTAGATTAAATATTGGACAAAAGAACATACATAGCAGACATAAGCGCAAGCTTCCACAGGACTTATAGTTATTAAGGTACTAAGGGCATTATGAGTAAAATAAGAGCCCAAGATTGTTAGTGTACTAACCGAGGGCTTTGGCCCGAGGTGTGTACAACTATCGCGGGCTCTTAGCTCAAAATGCCTGTGGTGCCTTCAAGGTTTTATGTCCTACCAATTTTCTTACCAAATTCATATTCATATTCAATTCATATAATTACTATGATATAGTATTTAAGATTGATCTAGTTAGCTGATCTAAGTTAGATTTGTGACATTAGCTGAGCTGTCTTTAATTTTCATTGTGACAGTGGTGCATAAGAAAGTTGTATCCATGGAAACAAATACTGTTAATTTTTCATAATAACCCTAGTGTTCTTATGAAGAAAATAATTGCCCTGGAGCGTTATTTTGTATCTAAGATGCCTTAAAATAGAGTCATTAATTTCAATTAATGTACTGGTAGGACATAAATCTAATTTAATTAGTTCTAAGGAATCTAAGAATTGAAATGTTTGTAAGCCAGAGGTGTGAATGCGATCACTTAATTCTCTCTATAAATTGTTATTACTCTTAGGGCCGGTTTCATAATCTACTACTAAATGATCCTTTAACTAAAGTTTCCTTTTACTTAAAACCCCCTTTAAACCTGGTTTTAAAGTAAGTCGGTTTCATAAACACTTCTCGAAGTCTTCGTAGCTAAAAGCTTCTTTAGTGTAGTTGACTTATGTTGGCAATACTGAAATGCTGTTTCGTCACTAAGTTCATCGCGTAATTCAAGTGTCAAGTCTGTCAGAAGCCTGTCATTTTGGATTTTGGCATTGCATCTGCCGTCATCAGCACGTGGTTTTTGTCTATATGTTTAAATACGAATAATATTGTAAGCATAACTGTTAAAAGGTAGAGGTACAAGATATATAAATGTGTTAAAATTAAAATCGGGTTGTTAATTTTGTTTATAGGAGTATCAGCTATGAATTCTGCCGTTACTGTCTCAAAAAGAGTTCGAGGTTCCAATTTCGGAAAAGAAGAA
The DNA here is from genome assembly GCA_940337035.1 of Agriotes lineatus. Taxonomy (NCBI): domain Eukaryota; kingdom Metazoa; phylum Arthropoda; class Insecta; order Coleoptera; family Elateridae; genus Agriotes; species Agriotes lineatus. Next base: position 258,190,475 of record OW679194.1, on the reverse strand, counting down.
CAATTAATTTTAATAGGGAAAATAAGGAAATATAAAACGATAATTGAAAATAAGGCAACTAATAGGATTAGTTGTAACGAAAAGGTTTCTTTCATGTTATACAGTAATGCTCGTAAAATAATTGTGTCAATTGATATAGTATTTTACATTACAAGCCAGGTAAAACAGTTTTTACTGGCGATAGGAGACTGGCGAACCGTTAGGCGAGCCTGTCATATCCTTGAGCCAGTAAAACTGGTTAGCTGGCGTGTCAAGTATAATATTTTATTTGTTTTTCATTTGTAAATAAACCGAAAACTCATAATGAAATAGTTTTTCCCTTCTTTCCTAACAATTATTATATTTTCAAAACTTTCTCGTTACCTTTGAAATCATTACTCTGACAACGGCGTTTAAAGTTTTTAAGCAGTACCTATGTGAACAAGGTACGGACGTCTCTAACTTGTAAAAAATCAACAACTGTCGTCTCTAACTTGTAAATTTACATCAGAAACTGAGCGAAGCCATGTAAGATACTTTACAAGTCTGTACTAAAATAATTACTACAACTGTTTTATTTCAGCCCACAAATAACATGTTTAGTGATATATTGTTAGAACCTGTAAGCTTGTTTTTAGTAGAAACATGAATTTGCATTATAGCTTACATTTACAGATGGTTATTGACAATTTATCAATAAGCTGGCGAAATTTTAGGCTCAGACAATGTATGTATTTGAATTTGCTACATGAAGTAAATATTACAAAGTATTGAATTTTAGTGGAGGAGTTACACACTGAAACAAATCTTTAGCTCCGGCTATTTGTTTCGTCATTTATTCCTCTATTCCGGGCCAGCCTATATATTTTCACTTGAGTTATAATTCGCTGTATTTCAAATTATATCAAATCTTGTTTCGCGCAAGAGTGCTGGTTTTGGTTTTTCCGAAATTCACTTGTTATCTCTCCGCGCCAGCTGGCAGCTATTTCATCGCTTAGCGGGCATTCGATTTCCGCATTCGGTTGAAGTAACTTGCTTCTACGAAGGCATTTCCGCGTGCTATTGCATCGATTATTAATTAACTTCTTTTGTGAGCTGATGACTAAAATCAGGTATGTCTGCGCTACTTTGTTTGATATTCAAGTTTAGTAATTTCCCTTTTCTTATTAGCTTTTCAACGTCATTCTTAAACGCCATTCTTAGATGCCGTTTTTAGACGACTTCTTATTTGGGTCTCCTAAGTAACACCATAATTAATAACTTGGACCCGCAACTCTTTTCTGGAATGTCATTTTGAGCTTGCCAGTTTGTGACAAGGAGCGCCCGTTCCGTTATCAATTTCGGCCACGAGGTTGGTGCTGCTGTTGGCTGAACCGCTAAGATAATCCTGGACCAATTCATCGCCTGCATGCGACGTTTTTTTGTCACAATCCAGGTTAGTCTTATTTCAACGTTTGTTGATAACCCCGTCCGCCCATGAATTGTTGGCTGAATCGATTTCAACGACGCTTCACCACAGTTAACAGATTTACAATTTACAAATTTAAACTACGTTAAAACGTAATGTATTAATTGTTCACAAATCTTCGCTTTACAAATTTAAAACATAATGTATTAATTGTTCACAAATTTACAATTCACAAATTTAATTTATTACTAAATGCTCATTTGAATACTTATTAAGAATTTTGTAAAAAGTGCCCTCACGCCATTTTATTATCATTACTGAGATAACGGTTAAAACATATGACAGTGGTAAGCTTACTCCTTCATTGAGTTGTAATCATATTCAATCCAAGAGCCCAAAGAAGGTTCATATATTTTTGCTGTGCGTGCTGCATTTTCAGCATAAGTAATATACTGTATTCAAACATTTTAATATTCTGATAAACAATTTACGGACTTAATACCGATGTTGCAAGCAACTATTAATTGTTAATTGAATAAACCTAATTGTTGCTATAATTTTATTTATTTCTGGCGCCCTGTGTTTTTTTTTAATTATTAAAAGAGCTTGCAGCAGTACAGCTGATGATAGGAATCTGCGACCCAAGGCCACCGAGATTGAGTTAGCTAGGCCATTGCGGTGAGTAAAAACATTTCAGAGCTGCCGTGGTGTATAAATTATAAGGGGGTTGATCTGTGATTATACTACCATTGATTATTATTAGTAATCGATCGCAGGTTGGCATCTTTATTGTTTCAACAACTCGTCAGCTGAAAAAGCCCAAAAATCGGAAATTGCGTCCAACAGTGTGTAACCCTCTGATGGAAGCTAAGGAGCAATATTATAGAGCGAAAAGACTCTTGCTGGAGAAGGAGCTGGAAAGTCTGAAGCGAAAGGAAGAACGGGATGAGGAAGAACATAGAGAAAAAAATGATACTCTTAGATTTAGAAATAGAAAAGAAGAGAAATGTATTTTAATTTTAAATACACAAATATTTACAACCTTGCAAAATGCTCAGTTATTATAAGTTGTCTAAATTGACGACTAGGGATGGGCGCGTGGCTTGAAAACAGTCGTGTCACGTCGTGTCACGACGTGTCACGTCGTGAACGTGACTAATATTTGAAAATCGTGACGTGAACGTGAGTGAACGTGAGTGAAAATTTCCAAGGCGTGATTTACGTTTCACGTTAATTTCACGTTAAATATTTAGTAACGAATAAAAAACTGCAGGGTGCAGCAACTTTTAAATTCATTAAATCACAAATTGTGCCAAGCAAGTTACATTATGTGGCTTTATTTTTGGACCCTAATTATAAATCCTTAAAGTTCATACCTTCACATAATAGAGAAGATTATAATGCAAATAAAACTATAGATGATAATGATGAAATACATAGCAAACGACTCAAAACTGGTACAACAGCATCAGATTCTTATCTTTCTACACTTAGAGATAGCTCTGACGATGACACATGTAATTAGGCTGATGTCGAAACAAAACTAAATTAGTATGTTAAATTAAAATTCGGAAATGTAGATGACATTTTAGGATTTTGGAAAAACAGTGTAAATACGCCACTGTTAAAAAAACATTTTAAACATACCGGCAAGTTCCGCTACAAGTGAAAGAGTATTTTCTACAGCTGGGCGAATTTTAGAAGAGCGCAGAATTCGACGTAATAACGCTGAAAATGTTGATTACATGTTATTTTTAAATCAACATTTTAATGTGTAGATGTATAGATGAACTTATTATTCTAATAAAAGTAATGTTTTTTTGTATACTTCCTTTAACGCTGAAAATGTTGATCCTTGTACGTAAAAGTACTTTCAAACCTACGAATTAAAAGTGTTGCCTAGCAACATATACCTTCTGTACTCATACCAATAAGGGAAATGTCAATTCCAATGACAGCTTTTAGTATTAAAAGTAATGTCTTTGAAGACAGCTGCAAGAAATATATTTGAGAGAAATCATCATTTATCCCTTGTGGGAGTTATTGTAGTCAATTTTCATTTTTTTTCTTTTTATATCAACTATTCTGACTGCAACATATCACGTAAATTATGTCAGGTGCAAAACATATTTTTAGTTCTTTTTAGGGTTTTATCATTGGTTTTAAATTTGAACATTCTGTTCTATCTGAATTTAATTTTGAAATAAAAGCTGCGTGTCACGTCGTGAGTGGCGTGTCACGCCGTGAACGTGAGTGAACGTGAGCGTGAACGTGCGTGAACGTGACTGTTTAAAGCAAGCGTGAAACGTGCGTGACGTGAGCGAAAATTCACTCACGCGCCCATCTCTATTGACGACCTGTTGGATCTCCATTAATTGCATAGTTGTTTTCGTTTTCGTTATTTATATCATTGACTATCCAATCTGGAGGGATATCCTCTCGCATATTTAAGGCTATGTTCTATAATACAGCTGTAGCTCCAATAACAGTCATGGCACTGTTGATATTTAGTCGAATCCCTTGGGACAAAATAGGAAAACGTCGTTTCCAACACCATACTGCCTCTCAACGACATTCCTTGTGCGAATAATGGATTCATTATATAAATTTTCTGCAGCATTATTTGCTTGTACCACTTTAACCATTAAATATTTCTCAATACGGTACCCACTGTCTCCAACCAAGAGGTATCTACCATAGCGACCCTCCTCAAATTGTCGCTTTACCAAACTGTTGTTGAAAATAGTCTGGTCATGAACTGATCCAGGCCAATGTGCGACGATATTTCTGACTCTCAAATTGGCGTCTGAAATAGTTTGTACGTTCAAAGCAAAAAAACCTTTTCGTGACCTCTAAATACTTCGGCGTCCGCACCATCTGGTGATTGAATTTCCACAAGAGTACAATCAGTAGCACCAATAGCCCGTGGAAATCTTGCTATTCTATAAAAATCTAAAGCTACTTCTCCATTTCTTCTCCATCGCACATCTAGATGTATCTATTGCTTAATCTAGCAATTGCATCACACACCCTTTTAACAATCCGACTGGAAGATGCTTTGGATACCCCAACAAAATTCCCTGCTACAAGTAGCATGCTTCCAGTGGCAAGAAATCTTAAGGTCAGCAACAACTGCATAATAGGTTGAATACAACCACCTCTCAAAATTAAACATTGCTTGAAACGGTATCCACAAAACAATATAACTCATCTTTACTAACCGATTTGTAGGTAGCCGTATTTCATTTTCTATTGCATTCAATAGAAATAAAAATGTTGTTTTTGTTAACCGAAATCTATCAAAAAATTCTGTATCGTCATATTTCTCGAAGTAATTTTGTCTCTTGCGATATGTTTTTTGTCTTCTCACAACAATTCCCTCGTCATCAGATGAACTACTGCTTGAACTAGAAGATGTATAACGTCTCTCCATTACTAAGAAAATATTGCTTCACATAACACTTTATAAACTCAAACCTCGGCCTGCTGAATTGTGTGACAAAGTCACTTTGACGTTTTTGTTTTAAAATTAAAAGTGCCTTTAAGCATTTAAAGTGTCACCATCCCTGCTTATGAAACCGGCCCTTAGCCATAAGTTGTTTATTATACCAAAGCCATGTATTGCATCTTATTATGCAGAGCTAGCTAAACTCAAATAAAAAAAATAATAAGAAAAAAAAACGTTGTTGTCAAAAATGTATGTAGACACAATAGTTATAGATCAACTTAAGATTGCTCCTTCGTTCAGGTTGATGACTCCGTAAATAAATATGGAGTTGATAAAAAGTTTGCTTCATAACAGAAGATCAAGAGAAAAAATCGGTATTCCTAAAAAAAGTAACTCCAGCAGGGGTGGGGTAGACAGACTTTTAGATTCAGTTACATTTTTTTTCTAAAATTTTGAGGTCCAATGTCTAGTTTAACAACTGGTGGAAGAAATGCCATTACTGAATTGTGAATTCGCGTGAATCAGTACTTGAACAGGGAAATTCTCTGTATCTGGTGCATTGTCCGTAGAACAGATGTGGCTTCATCTGATTTAAAGTCTTTGATTACTGAAATAGGACATTGGAAAATTAACATAACGGCCATTGCGGCATTTTATCGAGGGTCGGCCATACGACTTGGAGAGCTTCCAAGTCTACCAATTTTGATTCTAATTTTAATCGTTACTAAAAAAAACAACCCATACAAATTATTTGCTCGAGCTAGCTTACAATCGAGACCAGGGGTTTGAGGTACCTGAAATGGGTTTGTTTGCTACTTCAAAATAGGTGGACGTCAAGAACTAATTAAGGCGAAGGTCTTCATGCCTTATAGATCTGTTGAGGTACTTTGGAGAACTTAAAAAAGATACATTAAAATTCTTTTGAACCATTCTGAAAGTGAAGAAACAACAGATATTATAGATCGGTTGAAGTGCCTTGAAGAACTTCAAAAAAAATTATTCAAAAGTATTTTTGAACCGCTACCCGCTCGATGATGTCGCAGACTCCTGTTCTTCTCGAGCGGGTAGCGAGACTGAAGTGGCGTTGGGCGGGCCACGTGGCCAGAAACAACTCCAAATGGACGACAGCCCTGATGCAATGGAGACCAAGGGAATCGAAGAGAAGTGTCGGACGCCCGCAGGCGAGGTGGAGAGACGACATCCAACGACATGCTGGAAAGAACTGGATCCAGACCGCCCAGCAAAGATCGGCATGGAAATCATTGGAAGAGGCCTACGTCCAGGAGTGGACGTCTAGTGGCTAAAGAAGAAGAAGAAGAAGAAGATTTTTGAACCATTCCGAAGGTGAAGACGGAAGTTTCAAGAAAACTCCTCATCAATTCTCTTTTCTTACTTCGAAATTGTCTCGTTCTGCAGTGAGAATAGAAGTGGTACTAAGCTGCAGGGATTTTTTTTCGAAGCAGTTGAACAGAATCAAGAAATTACTTTATATCTTAGAAATAAGTGCACAGAGGCAAATAGACTAACAGAGTTACATGAAGCAATACGGTTTGATGTCGAAAATCTATTTGAGGAATATGCAGTTTAATCTTTCACAGATAATGTTATAAGTGTGTATTCCGCTGAGGACGGCAGCAAAATTGTTGCGAACAAATGAAAGACGCAGAAAACTTCCCGAAGAGGAATAATCAGAGATTTCTGAAAAAAATCGACATATAAATCTCTGAATACAAGTTTTCGTGATCAAAGCTTTTCTTTTAACTTTTGAGTTTATGTATTTTAACTTTAGAGCTTATTTTTAAGTTTTGACTTTTGCCTGTATCGAAAAATGCACAAAATAATACCTACGTAGTAATCATTTGATTAAATTTTTCAATAACAAAAATTAGTATTGTTAGTGCCACTAGAGCCGTTCATAAGTTGTGTGATGATCAGTGCACTTTCACCTTAGTACCGCCCAATATGGATCACGTTTCTTATTATTTGGTCTATAAAAGTATAAGTTTCTCAAAATAGCATGTTGAAACTGACCATAAAGAAGTTCTAGTGTTCTAATTGAGCTTTATCGTAATGTAGTAATTATTATCTTAAGTTGTGTAACACTTGTCGCATGCAAAAACAAAAACTGGTTTATTTTATACATTTTTTCTATATAAAGACGGTTGTAATGCAAAACTGTGCCCTATAATCTTGCGTAGAGAATCTTTCCATTTATATGAGTATTTTTACAACCAGTAATAACCTTTAGCATTGAAATTATTGCACACAAATTGTGACTAAAATGATAATGCACAATTTCTATTCTATACAGAGGCATTGCTGCAAATGTAATTTGCAAAGAATAACGAGAAAAGGGTTTTATGAGTGATACTAACATTTTCCCTAGTCTTCCAATTTGTTGCAACGAAACTTCATTTAAAGCTGACTGCAGATTTAAACATCAAAAAGTTTTGAAGCACAGTTAATATGTTCAGATAATTCCTTAGTATTACTTGTGGGGCATTACAATTTAATAAGTGCCGGAAACACTTTTGAGATTATTTCAGCTACGTTACGATCCTAAATTAGGAATATGTTTATCATCTCAACAAACATACCACGAACGAAAAAGGCAATACTTGGTAATGCAAAACCTAATTGGGTCTACATATAATGGACCCTGAGTACCACTCATCCACCATCCTGAGTGGCAGTTATCGAAATCGGGCTTTCGGGAGCAGGTGCGCTGCCTCGAGCATACACAACATTAAGTTGTGTCGCTACCGCACGTGATGTATTGGTGCTAAGCAATAACATTATCACGTTTCATCTATCATACGCCATTGCAAAATATTTCTTTCGAAGCCTAACTTCCGCGGATTCGGTGCGATCATCTGCACCCCAGGCGAAACTCACCCTACTGAATAGCAACTCCCTGCTAATTCTTCTGAACTGATTGTTGAGCAGCCAGTAGAGGAAGGGGTTCCAGAAGCTGTTGCTCAGTGCCAGCCAGGTCACCAGGAAGTCTAACCCCGGGGGCGCTCTCGTCCCTGTGCACGCCACCACCACCTCCTGGATGGTCCACGGCGTCACCAGCACGATGAAGCCCAATGACATGGCGGCCATCGTCCTAGAGGCACTTGTGCTAAGGCGTCGCTCTTGCGTGATCAACTGTAACAAAGTATTAATTTAGTATTTAGCGGAATAGTTCTGAAGTATAAAATTTAAACTTTACAGTATCATCAAACTTTGAAAGACGTATTTTAAAATTCATAATTAAAATCAAATAAACTGTGAGCCAGTATTTTAATATACAATCTAGGAAAGATTTCGACAAATTTGCTAAACTCCAAAAAGAAAATGCACGTAAAGCACATTCTACTGCATCATGCACATATGCACACATCACTACATTGACAGATGTCTTATAGCAGAAGGAAATTAAACATCATCAGTTGCCTACAAAGTTCTATTTAATTAAAATTAATAAATTACATATCATCTTAGAATAAATGTTGTTAATCAAAACTAGAAGAAAATCACTATATCGATTATTTTTTTTCAATAAGCAGCCAGAAGAGATGTAAGTATGATCCTCCTTTTAATTGAATTCGGAAACAAAACAGTCCTACATATAGACCTTTGGGGAAGAGAGCTCTTGATGGTGCCTTGAAAATAGGGGAATCATAGTATAATGAACGTTCCACCGTGTAAACTGCTTGACACATTTCAGTATGCACAAGTTGAAGCTGAAATTGCAACAACTGCTAGGGTGATAAGAATAGTAAGACTTCTGACGTGGATCTTTAAAGGTAATGCATACTAAAAAAACACTGAGTAGTGCAATGAGCGAATAATAGCACAGGTTTATATGCCAAATTGGATTAATGATGATGAAGACGTAGAAGCTGCATCTGAGAGAATGGAACAAGTAAAAGTAAATTAATGTTTCAGGGAAAAAATTGATAGAACACGGGGTAATTGTAAGGTGTATACTCTATACTAGGATATATCATGTTAAAAACCGACTTGGCAATTTCTTGAACTTATCTACGCGGTCTCAAGTTAGTACGGGAACAGTAGTTAGACAACTACCATCCAGCAAACGGGGTGTGCGTGGTTGGAGTGTTATGATTCTGTGCTTGGTGGCAGGCTTTTTGGAATTATTGACGAACCTCTAGGCAATTTTGACGTCGTCAGATTGAATAATTCCCGATAGCCTGCCAAACTTAAATTCCGTTTCCCTGTTCATTGTGGTGCAGTGAAATTTTATTTCAAACTTTGGTCAGATATTTTGAGAAGCTGCTATCGTACCGTCACCAATAGTTTCGCAAATATTCCGTATGGCGACGATCTACGCCGATGTAGCCCTAAAAGGCCTCACACGTTTTTCAACTCTGAACCCAACGCCACCAATCTAAGTTGCGGGATTTCGAGCTAAGATATGCGATGAATTACCGCCATTCTGGATATGTTTAATAAGTTAAAAGATGAATGGTGTGTGATATTTAAGAATTGGTCGTTTAGGCTGACCAAGCTTTAAGTGCATCCCTATTGGGCTTGCAGAAACGCCTTAAGATGTGCTGTCAATATAATTATCTCCTGCGAAATCTTACCACTGGCAAACACCTCTCAGTGTCTTTTTGTTTCGCCACATCGCGTCACGAACAGGCAAATTTCTTACGGATGGTCGCTCTAACATTGTTTGTTGCAGTTCTGAATCACATGCTACTTTAATATAGTGACACTCAAATTACCTATAGCCTAACTATGTGTGGCGCATATTGTTGAAGTAAGATAAGCATTGCAGAAAATACCACGCAAGATAGGTCATTTCTTGGAGCTGGGGACACTTTGCATAGCCGAGGAAATATCTTCCTGGTGAAAATACCTTTTCATCCACGGTAGATATACCATTTGGAGCTTAATACAAATTCCCGACATCATCAAGGTACAATTGGCTTAGATTATCGCGAGCGAGCCTCTCTTCTCTTCCAACCTACAACTCTCTCCCATTTCCACCGAATTAACTCCAGTACCTTTTTGGGTTTGAAGTGGTCATAAACGGGTTTCTCCAGTAATAAGTAATGAGGCTAAGAATTAGGAAGACTAGGGGGATCGTTCAATTGAGCTTTGTGGTTGCCTTAGCTGATCATTGCCAATACAACATGGTGGAAAACGACAAACTTGAAAATAATGGGAGACATATATGAATATACTAAATTGGCTATACAGGGTGTTGAAAAAATGTCGAATTAACTCAATGTTCTGCTCTTAGGAGGTACTTCCTGAGTAGTAAAATAATAATTTAAAAAATCTTAGTATAATATATTTGAAGATACAGCAAGGGCAACATTATTTAATTACAAATAGTTAAGGCTACCTTGTTGCCATGGATACAACACTTAATAAATAACTTTTTTATTATACCTGCATCAGAATCGCCGTTTAAAGCACGCCTGAGCGTGCGAATACAAGCGATTAAAGCTCGCCGAGCTTTAAAGGTTGTCAAGGAAACGACTGAATGCAACAACGGACATGTACGAGACAAAAACGTAAATAATTCTCGTAACTATAGTAGCAATATTATTATGCCCTCTCGATTTATCACGACAAAAATTATTTCTAAGATTTTAGTGCGTAATTTATTTCCAGTATTGGAGGTATAATACAAAATAGCGTAAAGTATTCGTGGATAACTGGTCTTTAAAACACTTGCTCTATTTCGAGCACTCCGGCTACGCCGTCATGCTCAAAAACTCGCGCGTGTTTTAAAGACCTTGTTATCCACTCATACTTTAATATACTATTATACAACGTATTAACAGCACCGCTGTCAAATGGATTTTTAATATTTTGAAATTTTTTGACTTTTGAATTTTAAAATATCTTAAGCTTCTTTCTGTACGTTAATTGACAAAATTATTTATAAGTATTTACTTTAATATTATTAGCTTTAAGTCTGTAATGTTTTTTCCAGCTTAATAATGAATATACAGTGCATTCCAATTAAAATGAGCCACCCCGTATAACTCCGTTACTTTTATATTTATAGAAAAATCCTAAAATACATCAATTTTTCTTTTTAGGGGGACACATTTTTGTGTTTTCTCTTGCATAACAGGTGTTGTACTCACAAGTGAGAAGGTTATAAAAGGTGTGAGCCCATAACATTACATATTTGCGGTTTACCATCTTTAGGGTGAATTTTCTCGGAAACAACTGAACTGATTTTGAAAAACTAAAAAGCATTAAAGAAAGAATTTGATACCCTTTAAGATGAAGTATCACTCGACCCTCTTTTTTATTTAAACTTTTTGACGTTTGTGTTGGTGGGGGGAGGGGCTAACTTTGAACGAGTAAATTTTGACACAAAAATGTGTCCCCCTAAAAATAAAAATTGTCGTATCTTACGATTTTTCTATAAAGATAAAAATTACGGAATTATACAGGGTGACTCGTTTTAATTGGAATGCACTGTATTATAAAATTAATAATCAAACTTTGGACCCTATACCTTAGAAAAATATAACACAAAATATTTTTAAATTATTTTTTCCTACCCCGGAAGCGCTCTTAAATAGCGTTACATGGAGTTAATCTACCATTTTTGCAACACCTTGTATATTCGTTAATCAAAGGTTTAAAAATCAAGGTAAACACCGCAATCTGATATTAATAATAACCAGATTCTGGTACCAATTAAGTGTAGATAAAACTTAAACTAAAAAATACGCTGTTACACGCGATAGAAAATTAGAGACAAAGAAAAGATTTCTAAAAAGTTGCACTGTAGCGTACAACGAGAAAGTTCCAATAGCCAGTAGTTGGTGGACCATATCAAAAATCCATAAAAAATTGTGAAAGGAAAATTATTACAGGAATTACGAAAGTCGTAGATATAACGCAACGACTGAGATTGGAAAAATGATAAACACAGGTGTTGGGTCCTCTTGAAAATTCCCGCCGCCTGTATTCGGCGCGCAAAGTTCAGATGCGAGGAAGCGAACGTTTAGGTGGCTGGGGACAGTCGAGAAAAAAGTTTGTGTATGTGATGTCGACATTATTGTTCCGTGAATGTAGCTGTTAGGAAAGCCTCTAGCAGTGCCAATTTGAAAAAGTACGACCGTTGTCGGATACATTCAGCTTCCCGGACTGCAGCACTTCCATCCGAAATTCTGATGTCGTCTGGTGTGAGTGATCCGGAATTTCATAATCGTCGACAATGAAATCCTGGATAAAATTCCTGAAGGGACGCTATGAAAGATCTCCGTCGTATCGCGTAAAGAATAGCGTCATCGTGAAAGTCCTTGGATGTGTCCATTTTGGCTTCCTAGAAGGCGGCCGCCGGCTGCGACTTACATTTTTGATCCCGAAAATCTCTATCAACTTTGGCAGCTACCGATCCATCGCCCGGCCAAGATTTTCCTCAAATTTTCGCACTATGCCGTCGCTTGAATTTCTGTACTCAGTTCAGTTAATTACATTTTATTATTATGCTTTGTATGTGTAATTTCCCGCCAATTTGAAATATACCATGCTTCACTAGTGAGAAAAAGTACCTACATTTATTGTTATAATAACGAACATTTCACAACCTAAAAATTCCTGTAAAATACTCGTATAATCAGTATTTTAAACTTTAGATAAGTTGAACGTCGACATTTCATATTGTGTAAATTTCGCAATGGTGTTGAAAAAACATGCAATAAGCTAAAAAAGTGATTCTTTGATGTTGCTCTAAAGTAAACCCACTTCCATTCGCCTCTTAGTAAATGAAACGTTTACTCTCTCTGGAAGACTCCCATTCTCCTTAACTTGTTGAACTATCCACTATTCAGGTTTACAGTGAATTCCCAATTAATTTGGGCCAATTAAAACAAAGAATCCGTGAAGAAACTGTCAGGATATTTTTAAATCCTACGAATATGCGACCTTTTGGAGTATTTTTTGTTCAAAGATTACGACTTCGCTTGTATATAGTTTTCCTGTCGTATTTTCACGCCCAATAGTTCGTCAATTTTTGTGCAAGCAAGTATAACGGCCGAGTCGAGCTAACGGCGGGCTTTTTCCTGCTTCGTTATTGGTCACAGGTGCTCAGATCATGCGGCTATCCGGTTTCCCCTGCTCGCCGCAAGCCTAGCGCGTCTAGTGGGAGCAACCTTGGCTTGAGTTAGTCAGTTGCCGGCCGTGATTGTAAGCGCTTCGAGAGCTTGGGTTTTGGTGAACCGCCCCGGGCTTTCGCGGGAGGGGGGGGCCATTGAATATGCTGTTACAGCGGGGTTTGGCTTTGTTTTTCGAGGAGTACATTACTGGCCGGCTGAGAGTAAAGTGGTGTTTATTGGGGTGGTTTGTGCGTGTCCTTTTGTTGATTTTGATGACCTACTGTTCCGCAAATTTCCGACGGCCTGTTGGGCCGTTCTTCTCCGTTATATTGGGGGATCCAGTTTTTCAGAACGGACACATATTCAGGTCTCGACAGTTTTCGGTTGTTTCCTATGAGAATTCCGCACCTGGAATCATTGGACTTCGCATAGCCCACGGTTCAGGCCACGACACGTCTGCTTTTACTGCGGGCGCCCGACGATAATCGACGCAGCCAGGCAAAGCTAACCAATCCAGGTAGTGTGCTCTATTTTTAATTAATCATTCATGTTACAAGCCAGCCGCCAGCGTAGGTTGTTTATAAATATTCATTCATGTTAAATGCCAGCTGACAGCTCAGGCTATTTTTAATTAATCATTCCTGTTATATGCCAGCCGCCAGCGTCGGCTGTATATAAATATTCATTCATGTTAAATTCAAGCCGACGGCTCAGGCTATTTTTAATTAATTATTCATGTTATAGCCAGCCGCCAGCGAAGGCTGTTTATAAATATTCACTCATGTTAAATGCCAGCCGACAGCTCAAGCTATTTCTAATTAATCATTCATGTTACATGCCAGCCGCCAGCGTGGGTCGCTTGCAAGCGATAATTCATGCGCTTAATCACCAGCCGCTGGCTTGGGCTGTGCGTAAACTATAACAAATGCTCTTCAAGGCAAGTGCGAGCCACCCGCGTTGGGGTAGTGTACCAATTGTAACAATTCCCGCAATATTTTAGAAGTAAGGCGACCTCCCAGCTGGGCTTTTAGCTATAGTGCCCATTTGTTAGTTTAGATCTTCTGTGTACGCTGAGGACGTCGGCGCTGTTGTATTGTGTTAAACCAGTAGATCGGTTTACTGTGCGTTGCTTTATGATTTTTTCTACTAGTCTGTGCATGTTTATTTACAGGTTAAATTATACACTGTGTCAGATTTATGTAGGGGTGGTGCCTGGAAGGAGTTTTTAAACGTCGCAGGTAAGTCAGTGCGCTCGTGGCCGCAGTGTTGGGAGTCGTGATACTGTGCACAAATATTCTATTCCCGTTTAGCTTTGTATTTCGCCAAGGTGAAGCGTTTAAAGGTAGGCACATTAATTTTTAGGTTTCATAGTGGGTCTACCTTAGCATTTTCGTTTTTATTCATGAAACCGGGTGGCGTTCAATTAATTTTGTCAGTGGTTACCGTCCCTTAGACCGTTGCCAGTAAGTAATCTCGTGTAGGACCACCCCTCGCTCCTCTGTAGTTTGCAGGAATATTTTGTTACGGCCAGGGCAGCTGTCCTAGGTGAGCCATTGTCACGATTGTGAGAAATATCGTCCGCGCTGGCCGTTTAGCTTGTACCTGAATTTTTGTATGAGTCGGCGTGGTGTCGTAATAGTTCTTTTAGACCATAACAAAACTCAAAGAAGTAATTTTTGATTTGAGTAAGCCCATAGAAAGAAATCCATGGGGGTATTAAATCTATAACTCCAGGTGTCAATTAATATCCCCCAGCTCAGAGTTCAGTTTCTTTGGCAACATAGTTTGAACGAATTCCATGGAATGGTTTGCTTTAATACGTATAGCATATTGTTTACCGAGGAACCGATCCACAGTAACTAAATTTTAAAGGATTGGCCTTTAACAGCAAAGTGTGTAGGCGCGCCTACTCTACCGCTTTTCAAAATATTCGACGAACAAATGAGGAAAAGATTCCGGGACACCCTGTATAATCCTCTCTCATCACAAGTACGGATTGAGTACGGATCACTCAGTAATCCAACAGTCGTATAGAATTATCTACAAAGAATGTCTCCATAAATAAATAACAATGATGCCCCGTTAAAACGAAAGTAAACTTCTTGGAACTTCATACAGATCAGCGTCTTACGTAGAAGCCGCACACTCAGGTAAAAATGGTAAAACTGAAATCTAGACTTTTCGTGGAAAATTCTATATGTTGTCTACAGAAAATAAAATGCTCTATAAAACAACGATCAAATTAAAGTGCATATAGGGAGCTATAGCGTTACGTTACATGAAAATCATAGTAACCAACTAATCACCACTTACTTGGCTTAGATTTTTTTAAATATTTGAATGCAAAATGAACCAAGTTCAAGCGAACTTAGGCCTCAAGGTGAGCCTGTTATGCTACCTTCAGGTCAAGTGCCTGTATATTTTTTGTGTGTAGTCTTGTTATTCTACCTCGTTGATTGGTAGCCAGAGGACAGAAATGTTAATTATAACCCTACGTTGAATAGTCACCACAATCAGTGCTGATGCATGGTAGTGATGGGCGCGTTACATGAAAACAGTCGGGTCACTTTGGGTTACGGCGGATTCCATGGTGAACGTGAGTTAATATTTGAAAATCGGGCCATGAACACGAGTGGACGTGAGTGAAGATTCCCAAAGCGTGATTCACGTTTCATGTTAATTTCATGTTAAATATTTAGTAACGAATAAAAGACTGCATGGTGCCCCGCTTCCCGCTGCCCACCCATGTGGAAAATCTAGAGCTGGAGCGGCAGGTCATTGTAATTCTGTGTGGAAGCCTGCAGCGACTGAGCTTCGCACTTGTGTTGTGTTGTCAGTATTGTGTTTACAGCCAATTGCATGTCTGCGTCTGTAGGCGACCAAGTAGAACTTACTTTTAATTCCTCGGACGAAAAAGCACTTTTAATTCTAGGAATTAGTTGCTTAGCAACATATACCTTTTTGTATTCGTATCAGTAAGGAAAGCGTCAATTCCAATGACAGCTTTGGGTATTAAAAGTAATGTCTTTGAAGGCTGTTACCAGAAATGTTTTTGAGGAAAATCAGTATTTATCCCTTGTGGTAAGCTACTGTTGTCAATTTTATTTATTTCTTTTTGTGTCTACTATTGTGATTGCAACATACCACGTAAATTATTTATTTTCGAGTTTTTAGTTCTGTTGCGGACCCTTTATTGGTTTTTAATTTTAATATTCTGTTCTATATGAATTTGAATGTTCAAATAAAAGCTGCCTGTCATGTCGTGAGTGGAGGGTCGAGCCGTGAACGTGAATGAACGTGAGCGTGCGTGAACGCAAGTAGTTAAAGCAAGCGTGATACGTGCTTGACGTGAGTGGCTCGTGGAAAGCGTTCTGTCTATCCAGTGTTTCGACCAGGGAACCTGCTTATTGCAAACATAGCCCTCTAGCCGCTGCGTCGCTGTGGTGGTGCACTCACTAAAGATATTTTTCCAAGTGAGGATTCAAGTGAATTTGGCAGAATCTATATTGTTCACTACTAGTGCTCCAAAAATTCTCTAATCTACCAGCCTCCCAGGTTGCATCAATGTAACTGCAATTTGAAATTGCACCATTTGGGATATTTTAAGCTTGACACTATTTACAAAGATAATACTTCAATTGGCCTTGTTTGCTTGAGTGTACTTCTCTAATCTACCAGCCTCCCAGGTTGCATCAATGTAACTGCAATTTGAAATTGCACCATTTGGGATATTTTAAGCTTGACACTATTTACAAAGATAATACTTCAATTGGCCTTGTTTGCTTGAGTGTACTTGCCGTAAAATTTTAACGTACAGCTGAGTTTTACATGTATGTTCTCAGTTGTTTGTTGCTAGCTGTTAATAATTATTATGTTTAGTATAGCACGTAAAAGTTTAAGCGCATGTCAAAGTGTTTGCGCATTCCGCGTGTGTACACATACAGTGTATAAGTTTCGGGGTTGGACAGTGCCTCGAACTGGCAAACAGTGCGTGTCTTTCGTTTTGGAGGCACACTTGTGCTTGGAAACCTTAGTTATGAAGGTGCCTCTATATTTCCTGGGGTATTCCTAGAGCAAAACAAGGTTGCAGTAGCGGCTTGTTAACTTCATGACGGAGTTCGAAGTTATGTCGACATCTCGATTTCGAGATTAGTAAGTTAACAAAAGAAGCGTTTACGTTAGCAAGTGACGCAATGGTAAAAGAATCGCCTAGAAGACTTTCGAGGACCAGATCTGGATAGTTGCATCCGCGCTTTCTGGCCTCTGCGTAGTAAAAACAGCTGTCGGGATATTGGTTAATTACTCTCATCATAAATGTGTATTGGAAAGCGCGTACTTCGTATCATCAAAGCGTGACAAAAACAGCTATCGGCTTCGGTATTTCGTATTTAGTTACCACTTAGCAACAGGGATTTTCTTAACCATGAGATAACCGCGATAAGGGACCCATCACAATTAGGTCAGCAATCGAGGGGGCTCCAAAATGACCCACTAAAGCACTATAGCATGACTGATATAAAAAAAAAATTCACACGGAGCTAGATGTTTGTGGAACACAACCGAAAAGCTTAAAGATGCGAACTAAGCATCAGCAAAACTTCAAAAAGATTGTTTTGCGTCTGGTTCTTGCTAAAACAGCCACCTGAATAGATAAGCTAACGAGATTACTGAACTTCACAATAAAAATCTGGTGTGATACACTCACACAACTTCCTTTTACAGTGATCTTATAATTAGTCAAAAATTTTATTTTTAATTTTTAAAAATTTGTCAAAAATTTTCAAAAATTACAAATTCTACAAAAACGGTACAAAATAGAGCGTTAGTTGAAGAGACAAATTTTCTCTAGAATTTTAAGGTGAATTCGAAAATGTAATAATATACCGGGTGTTTTATTTAAAATAGGAGTTAATAAAAAAAATAGAAAAAAAATCAAAAGAAACCCACTTTAGAAGTATTCAACTGGAAAATCACCTATCTCACATCAATACACATTAAAAATGTAATAAAAATGTAAAGTTTAAAAAAAATCGGTAACGCCGTTTTTGAAAAAATCGAAAAAAAAATGAAAAATCACAAGAGTAAACACCTACTTCCGGTTATGCGATTTTTTTCAAAAGCTTGTTGTCTTATCTACATAGTACACAAAACTTATATATGAAGTTTCAACGCCATACCTCTTTTCGTTTTTGAGATATTCTGTTCACAGACACACAGCAGACACACAAACACACACACACACACAGACAGACAGACAGACCAATGAACAAAAATATGTTTTTTGGGTTCAGGGGACTCTAAAACGTGAAGATCTGTTGAAAACTCAATTTCGAATTTTTGGGGTGAATCCAATACTTCATTTACTGTAAAAGGAAGTAAAAAGCAGTCTAATGCGAAGCTGACCTTAAACCAAAGATAATTTACTGACTACTAGGCAACAATCCATTTCACCGTTAGGTTCAATACTACGTTGTGAAATATTAGCATTGGCTACGAAATCGTTTGATCTCTTTATATTAAAAGAAATATCCATCGTATTTAGAGATACAAGATTTCAACTTTAGATTATCAAAGTTTGACTAGGGCTTAGTCGTTAGTTCATGAAAGCTGCAAACATTGTAACTTGCGATCGAGAGTAACACAATCTTATTGCAGCTTTGCATAATACACTTTTGCTCCACTTTCAATATCTAAGTCAAACATCGCAACGGAAATATGAAATACCTAGCAATAAGAGCACCAAGTCTCGAGCGTAAGACGGCATACTTCACCAATAATGTTCTATCTGATACCATAAAAACTACAGTTTGTCTGCTCAGATTAAATCGATGCCTCGACTGCCTTGATATCGATATATTATGTTGCGAATCCTAACGAATTAGCACCAAAAAATCTGAAAGCTCCCCTGGGAGGGTCGGCAATTTAATAAAAGGGAACTGCCAAATTGCATCACTTCATATCGTAGTTCACATGTCTCAGGTATGCTTGAGCTTCTGCCAACATTCAGAATAACGAGATCCTTGGAATACTTCCACATCCGATAAAGCACCTCTTATGCGATCGGAATCTCTAGATGCGCTTTGCCGAATGGATTTATGCATGGGCGTGTGATTGTTGGCTATGATGTGTTTAGCTGGGAGTCTCCCAGAAAACGGCGCAGTATTAAATTTGCATTTTTTGCCGGCTTTGTAGGCTTAATCAGGTCGGATTTATTTCCATAATTAGGCCATGTTATCGCTAGTGCTGCCGCCATTGTTGCGAAATCACTTGGATGCTAGATGAAAGGGACTAAATTCGCGGGGCAATTAATTTGATTCCTCCTTTGTAAAAATGACAGCTTATCCCTGGAAATAAATTTAGACGTTGTATGGAAGATTTATGATCTCGGCGGCAAGAAGGCAACTAATGTTTGGACTTTTAATGCGCGTTTAAGGGCAAAGCAAAAAATTTCGGCAACCATTAAGAGATGACGATGTTATTGTATGTATGTTATTAATCCTCGTAAAAGATTACTGTTCTATATTTCATATAGTTTTAAGCAAGTATTTAAGACAGGTTTTTCATACCACATGATTTTTTGCGCCTTCGAAGTACCTATTAATCAAATTTGCCGAATACATGCAAACAGGGACTCACTAAGAAGAGGAAAATACGTCGACATGATCCTTATTACAACATTTTATGTATGTGCATATAAAGGGCACTCCATGTAACTTAGAACACCTTACTGCTTGCGCTTGGGACTGCACTTTCACCCATACCAACACTCCCCTATGGCCTTAAAATTTTCTCTTTGCTACTTTTAAATTTTTTGCGTACCTGACGGACAGCTCTTCCATTTACCTCTTCCTTTATCGTTAGTTTGTGTGTTTCTATGAGTACTATGTAATTTTGGTGATATTCCGTTTAATTGCATTTTATGTACTGTAGTTAGCAATTTTATAGTTGACAGCAACAAGTGTAGTTTTGGTATGAAAATATTCGTTGAAAAATTCGCTTTATAATACACTATTGAAGAGGACTTACAACATCTGGTATAATTCATGCGCAAGGATGTACTATCACATTTCTTAAATGCAGTCAGTATTCAAGTCATGCTATGATGTTGTAACCACATGTGCAGTCTTATGGTTAGAATTTCTTCCAATAATTCAAAAAGCGAGTTTCGGATGAAACACGAAACTTCTTTGCACTTCAAGTTCTTCTGAAAGATGTCCGGCTTATTCTTAAAACTCTGCTTTTTCAGCATCCTACTGAATTACAAATATTTCATTAGCTTAATTTCAGGCAGTTTCTGATTAATTTAATGAAGATAACAACTGACGAAACCCGTTTTCAGATGGTGATCTAGTGCATTTCTATTTGAATTTATACGGTATTCATAATATATTAAGATAGCTTTTTCTACTTGTTAACAACTTCATGATTTAAGTCATATTACTAATTTTTAAATTTACAGCTATTAGATTTAACTGTTAATATTGCTGTTATATTATAAAGGAGCAACAATACTAATCAATATGTCATTTAGATCAATATTGGGTATCTCTGTTGCCATGATATGTGTACGTTAGGTTGCAGTCCCAAGTAGTAAAGGACTGTAAGCTATGTTGTCCATCCTGTATACAAATGCCTTAGAATGTACCAGCCGCAGACATTAAGATTGTGCTGGGGGATTTTAAAGCAAAATTAGAAAGGCAGACAACTACAACTCTGTGCTAGTAATGCATAGCAAACAGAGAGACTGAAGGAAAAATAGGAAATTGTTAACCGGTTGTACTATGCAAAAGAATGTGACAATAAAAAGGCATACAAATCTACAAATGAGTAAGCATACCTCCAGTTGGACAAATTATTCATCACATAGATGACGTATTAATGTATTAATACTTGATTGACTCTTCAAGTATACCAGAAATGTTAAAATCAGCAGGGGACAATAATAAATATAGATTGTCTTGTAAATTTTTGGCCAAACGACAAACTGAACGCAAATAGTAAAAAACATGAAAGAGCACAGAAGAGTTATAATTGTAGAGCTCCAAAAGCAAGAAGTGGAAGAAAAGTACTATTTAAAACTAAGCCTCAGATTAGAAAGACATAAAAAGCACGAGAATTTTGCAAAAAAATTTAAGAAGTAGTAGGAAGCACAAGATGGGAGATACTTACAGAAAAAAAGAAAACTGATTGCTCTAATCAAAAATCATAACAACACTAACCTTAATACATCAAGGACAAACGTGAAAGACGAAAAGATAGTGAAAGTATAATAAAAAGATGAAAGGAAAACCGGCCTGCTAAACTAGACCGCAAAATTATATGCAAATGATGTACCTAACAATACTTACCAGAACTGAATTAAAAATAAACATAGAGTTATTGACAAAAGCTATTTATAACTAAGAATCGACTGCAAAAATCATGTGATAGTAATATAGATAAGACACCCAACAGTACAAAAAACTATGAAACTCAACGACTTCGACGACTCCGGAAATACATGGAAAACGTCAAGAAAAGCTTCCACTTGGCAACGGGGCCTCAGCAGGGGCTGTGCAAATCAGCCACAAACTAGCATATCAACCTTTAATGTCTCCAGGGTCGGTTCTATAAGCTCGTATCGCTAGTGCTTAATTACAATAATAAAGAAGCAAGAATAAGCCAGCACATACCTTAAGTTCACGGCTTACAATGTAGCTCCGCACCCCGATAAAGATCCGCAATCAAGTGCGATATGTAGACAACAACCAATTATATTCGCTAAATTACCCCATAAAGATCCTTGAGAACACAAATTAACTAAGGAGTACAATTTTGTCTTCACAAATCATTACCAAATATCTCCAAACTAGGACAATAGTCAATAACGAAATATTGCGTGCGATCGGATCAAGAGACGCTGGCACAAGAGGACGATGTCAAACCCGCAATTAACAAAACATGTCGCGCACCTGTGTAGAACACCTGCAAACAATCGACGACATGCCCTAGTTACGGAAAAATTAATGTGCCATCGAAACTTGTCGCTTTTTGGTCGTAACAATGTGGGAGCTTTAAAGAATGTGTTGACGTAGCTCAAATAAGATTTAAAGTGCGGAAGCGAACGGTATTTCGGGGGTCAATGAATGTCGGAAGATAAAAACGAATGGTAAACATAACTGGGACTAATAGATTGTAAAGAACACGATGGTCTGGACTGTAAAATGACTAGAACGAGGAGAGAAAATATGCAATAAACCATAAAAAAATTAGAAGCAATCAGTAGAGATGTATGGAATCTACAAATATTGAACCAGACCGATGCAGCTAAGAACAGATCTGAATGGAAGAAAATGTAAAGAAGGCTATGGTGCTCTATAGAAACGAAATTGCGTAGCAAGGCTGTATATACAGGGTGTTCGGAAAAAATTGGACACCGATTAGTTATAGATTCCTTATGTTATAATAAATCGATTAAACCTAATATACTACCTTAGTACAAAGTCCCTTTAATAGGAAGTTATAGGGTTAAAGTTCAATTTTTATTTTTTATTACTTTGTTAATTTCCACAAACGTAGAGATATCGATTTGAATTTTGGTATACGTACTTACTAAGGGGCACTTTACTTACCTTTCAAACCTTTTTTTAGCTCTAACTTCGTTATCTGTAACATTTTTTAAAATTTTAGGTTATTATCATCTAAAAGAGAATTAAAATTCACAAAAATAATGTACTCTTAGTTCATACCCGTAAGAGCAACCGTTTACCTTAAAATGCCTATCAAAGGTTTTTGATTGTCATTAAGACGTGCAATTATCAAGTGGCCATGATCATAAAATCAGTGGGTAATAATTGTAATCTAGTAAACAACAACAAGAAATCAATTAATTACGTTGGGGACAGCAGTTTTTTGTCTTTTGTGCTTACGAAAATGCTGCGACGTAACCAACCTTTCAGCATTGAAGAAATCGTTATGAAACGGCATTTTCTTAAACATAAAAGAACACACTATTTCATTAATTGATTTATCATTGTTTTTTACTAGATGACCATTGTTTTTGTGATCATGGCTACTTGATAATTGCACGTCTTAATGACAACCAAAAACCTTTGATGGGCATTTTAAGGTAAACGGTTGCTTTTAGGCTTAAGAACTAAGAGTACATTATTTTTGTGCTTTTTAATTCTCTTTCAGATAATAACCAAAAATTTCAAAAAATGTCACAGATAACGAAGTTAGAGTTAAAAAAAGTTTTCAAATATAGGTAAAGTGCCTCTTACAGTCAAATTTAAATTATAATTTTTTTTATTAGTGCAGTACATAACAGTAAACATGTATATCGGATTTAAAATCGATATCTCTACACCTGTGGAGATTAACAAAAAAATTAAAAATCAAAAATTGAACTTCAAGGCCATATAACTTCTTACTGAAGGGACTTTGTACTAAGGTCTATTAGGTTTACTCGATTTATTATAACGTAAGGAATATATGACCAATCGGTGTCCCATTCTTTACCACTTTCTAGTTTTAGTCGTTATACCTGAAAATAATTAGAAATGGGGGGGGGGGGGCACAACCGCGGCAGAACTTCGATAGTAAGGTCTTGCGAAGAATATTCTCTGTAACTATGAAGATCGCCACATATCGTGTAAACTCGAGAATTCTGCAATAAGAATGGAAGGACTCAATGAAAATAAAAATTGAGTGAGCACTGCAGGGTACCCCCTATTCAAACCAAATTGAAAATCAAAAATATTTCCTTCTAGAAACACCAAATAAACGTAATTCACATATATTTACCAAATGCTGAAAAAATTACACGGAAATTTCGACGAGGTATTATCCTGTCATTGACGGTGCAACATACCATTAAAGATTTACTGACTTTGGCGGGTAACATTAAGGCTACACCATTTCTGATCTTATCTTTATTGCAAGAAAAGATAATTGTGTTACCACTGGAAGTGGTGAAATGCCCCTTTCCAACGTGTTTCTGATAGGCCGGTTATGTTCATATCTCTTCAGCTCCTGTTCTACTACATAGGTATTTCCGATCTGTAATAGTCAACGTACGTTCGATATACCAATGTTTAGGTTGCTTCTTAGTGTGCGATATTCAGCTTCGCTCAAAGCCATCCCCCCAGAGATCCGATTGATTTTTACTTCTGAAGTATTTAACATTGAGTAATTCTCTTGGGAAATTAAGATTACTTGCGGTAGGTTCCCTTTGCTTTCCCCAAATGAATATATAGTTAATGAAAAATAAACGTTCTTAGCCCTCGACTATTCTAATAGCGTCGGAATAGGAAAAAAACAAGAGTCGGTCAAGAAAGACCAACTACTAAAAATAAAAGAGAAGGGGTCTCTCTCAAGACACGTTGAAGAAAGTTCCCGTACTCACAAGATATGAGTTCCTCAGTCGTGATGCAGGCTAAGAAAAAAAGGAAATGTGTTGGAAGGCCAAATATATTCAACTTTTTAATGAACAATAATTTTTGTTCGATTGCGTCGTATTAGCAACCGAATATGGCGCGATTGCAACATTATTAAACGGGTCCGTTATTTTGTTATTATTATACCAACCAGCAAGGATACGGTATGTTACCCTTTTCGTCACAAATAACCAACCGGAAAATAAGTAAAAGTAGGTTGGTGGCGCTAAGAAAAATAGAAAGCAACAAGCTTTATATAAATGTTAAATTCAGTTGGAAAATAACTGACAGTCGAATTCCGTTAAAAACTTTAGGCCAGCGTCGAGCAATTTTCTTCAATGTGCGTAATTATACAAACTAGAAAATTACCTTGGCAGTGCGAGGTGTCTAGCCAGGCACGAAAAAGATTAGTAGGATTTGATCTTAATGGCTACGCAGCATGCTGGCGATCTACGGTCCGAGGTGTCTAAATCCTCATTGGGTGGGCGCGTACTGTAAAATAGATCGTCTGTGGGCTCCTTCTTCGGCTGCAAAGGCTGCCGCTTCGCCCTTGCATGATATCTCAAAGCGAAAGTAAACGGAAGGACGAACGAGGAAAAAAGCAGAAATTCCTGAAAACAAATTTGACTGAGCATTAGCCTAAGTGGAAATAATTAAGAACGGGTCCTACCTCATACCGATGGTGACCAGTTAGTACTTTTTTTACTTAATGAGAAAAAGTACCATATACCAAACAGGCAGCTGCGGCGATGAAACAACAAGACCAACATTACCTGTGACGACGATTTTGCAAGCAGAACTAAGGAGGCGTAATACTAAATAATTTTCTGGACAAACAATTCTTCTAGCTTTAGAAGCAAAAATCAGACGAATTCGTCGTATTTCCGAAAAAGGAAGTGGTGTATCATCTACCTTCAAACTGCATACTTTAAGCTTTGTAGGCAAAAGTGCGTCGGAATTAAATTTAAAAGTTGTTAATAAAGTGCCCTGATATATGTTGGCGTTCTAGATTGTCGAATCCACAGCAATCTCCAACGAAAATGTATTAAACGTTGCTTTCGAATAGTAACAAAGGAATTAAAAGTAGAAAACATAAATTCAGAAGTGTGAGTGCATGGTTGTAATTATTCCAGCACCAGAAAAACTTAATATTCAGGAATGTAAGAAAACTGTTAGTAGTTAATTATTTTCCATGCAAATAAAGCAAAACAGGTAACTATTACTTTAAATTATTTAGAAAACTTCTCTGAATGCGAATGATTTCGAAAAAAAGGAAGTATTTTATCGGAATTACAATCCTATATATACCAGTACTACTTCAGCTAGTATTAGTATTCCTTATGCTAATAATTGTATTTAGATGTTATTTTGAAATTAAATTTAGAACGCATGTAATAAACATTGCTATCAATATTAAAAAGTATCAGTAGGAAACCGAAGCAATCCTATTATATAACTTCGGAAAAGCTTTATTTGATAGAATATATTTGTATGCCCAGTTTTCGTTGTCAAGGTAGGCCTCTTAACAAAAGCCGAAGCTTATCCATATGCATAAGAATTCTGAGCCACACAAAGCTCCAATCGTTAAGTACTTCGCCGCTGAATGTATTTACAGCTCTTGAATGTTCGCCGAAAGGTGGGTTGTTTTGCACTTAATAAATGTCTAGCTAATGTTGTATATTAATGCAAATTCATATCAGATACCGGGCTGCTCCATTGTTGAATGAGCAACGCATATAAACTGCTTATTGAATGTTTCTGATTACCATTCTGCTCCCAAGCGCGGAACTAACGTTGGTTTCATAATGCTGGCGTATTTACACATAACCGAGGCTTGATAGTTAGAGGAAAAATTTTAATGGGATTGATTTTCTCTCTATCAAATAAATTACTAACGACATACAAGATAAACAATTTACACCACGGGGGAATCAAACTGGGGATCAATTTAATTTAGCCAGACATACATCACGCTGATTTAGTACGCGAGTAGCTATATTAATTATTGGCTCGGAGAGTTTCTACTTAGATAAAAAATGTGCAGATGTGCTTGTCAAAGTCTTGTCCAATTAAATATTTAATAGAGGTATTTTAACAGACATTTTCTATAAGCAAACTTTAATTATTCTAGCTAATATCAAGTTCCTTTGAATGCAGCAAAGGCTGAAAATGAGAGCCGATGTTGCTTTCAATAATGTACCTTATAAAGAAAGATGCTCTCTAAATAAATTAAACTGAGAGAGGCGTATCTACACGTTTTATATAAAAAGTCAAACGCTGCTTGAAAAAGTGACTTATAGTGGGTGATTTGGGAACAATTGCTTAAAATATAGAATATAGTGAAACGAATTATAATTATGTTAAAGCATCCCTTTATCTTCCAAGTTACGATTATTATTTTTTAATAAACTAATAGAAAAATTATACGTTATCGAAATGCATCCATTTCGCCTACACACTGTTGATTAACGATTTTCTGTATTTGTGCTTCCGTTGTATTTAATTAAAGAGCATTGTTTCATCTTAGGGTCCCAGTTTTGTACTTCGAAGTATACTCCATTTTTATTTCCCTCGTCTGAAAGATGAAGAAAAATGTCAGACAAATATATAAAGAGTGAGCACCTTAAAAAAATAAATTTTGTTTATTTTTCATTCAACTTAGTAATAGATACATAATTTGTACATAGTTCAGGATTTATTCTTACCAAAAATGGGAGCCAATAGATACAGAATAATTTTTTTAAATACAAAAACGAGACAACGTAGAAATTCTAGAGGTAGGTCCTCCGTGCCGCAGGTATCCAACTAAACGTTGGGGCTGCACACGCGGTGCGTTTAAATTCGACAATCGGTAACCTTTTCTCTTATTTGAAAACTTATTTAATTTATTAGAAACGTGAAGATATTTTTACTCCTAACTTAATTTGATTTTTAAAACAAATTGTCGACGATGGAAGTTCTGGGTAAAGCCTTTTACAGATTTTTTCATATGGAAATGCAATCTAGGGAAACCATTAGCAACAAGCCGCGTGATAATAGATGAATTGTGTTGGGACATACCTAAGCTTCTGGTTATTAGTTTTGCAGTGAGGTTAGGTTTCATGTTGACTGATTCTCATTTCAGTGAGGTGTCGTACAGTATTTTATCTAGTTTTCTACTTTTTTAAACAAAAAAAGGAAATTTCAAAAGCTAGGGAATTTCGCGGCAGTTGGCAACATCTGTGCGGTGCAATAAATACGGCTGTTTCGCGCGTCGCGTTATGTACTTGCCTGGTGGATTTTGGTATTTGAGCGACTTTGGTGTTTGTAAGTCTCGATACTACTTGCCTTTACCATTCACAGTGTAATACAGTACACACCGCCGCGGGTCGTCGCTTCACGGGACCCACGCCAGTCTTGGCGGATATAGGCAGGCGTAGCGACGTTTTGGGGAGCTTCCCTTCTACGCCATTTTGGAGGACGAATTTAACCTCAGCATTTCCTTGGTCCACATGGGGCGACTTTTTGGATCTTCTGTTTATGCGATGGTTTAGGAATATTAGCTCTAATTTGCACGTTTGGATTGCAGTCGTTAGTGCCGACTCAAAACAAAATGTCAGTTTTCCCCAATTGAATGCTGTATTGCTAGATCACTTTTTATGTGCCGGCGGCTCCATTACGTCAAAGTGACCCTGACTTAATAGCCATCTTGTGCAGTTATTTGTGCCTAAAGTTATGTTTCTTTCCTGGGAGGAATAAGAATCCTTCGAAGGAGCTGTGGCGGAAACGTTTACATTTGCAAGTTAACAATTCTTTAATTGCGTTTGTGCCTTTTTGTGTGCAATTTTGCTGGTGTTGTGCTGTTTAGGCTTCAGGGTATGTCATGTTGAATAACGACGTTGAGACATTTTTGAATTCACCCCGGATTATACTATAGGAATTACACGTAAGTACCCCCTTGTACTGGCTATTATACATTGCTATTCTATTTGAATATTATACCTTGTTACCATTTACTTCTTTTACTTTGTTACTGTGACCCTATCATCTCGAATTATCTTTCGATTTACGAGTTACAGTTTCTATTCCAACATATTTGTTGTAAAAAGACTCGTTGGCGCCCTCGCCATTTATATGTAGTTTAGTAATTTTGTAAAGAACTGTACGCCGTCCCCACTGCTTAATTAGCCGGCCCCTAAAATGTGCCCATGTAGGCTCGTGATAACTCAGAAGTAAAGTATATGACTCGACATTTGGTATCAAATTATAATAGCTAGAACTAACATTTAATATTATTATCTAACGGCCAACTTGACAACATGAAACCTAACCTCACTGCAAAAATAATAACTAGAAAGTATTAACTTGTAGAAAGCGTATTTCGCGTTGGAATGTATTTTATTGCATACATTTTGGTTGTGTAAAGGTGTTTTTATTTGAAGCGCCGTAATAGTGTAAACGTAGTCTAATTGGCCGCTCGCATATCTGTTATCTGCATTACCGGCAAACTTCGCGGAGATTTTTCTGACAGCTCTCGCGTATCTTAATAGCTTCTCGTATGATGCAGCCATCCTTTGTTTCGGCCTTTTTGAGATACGAAATGACTTGTTGCGACCTGAATAGCGTTACTTTTCCGTACGTGGCCCCAAATTAGCAAGAAGCATGTAACTGTCGTTCTCCAGAAAAGCCAGTTATACAGATTGAGTGGTTACTTAATTTTTGATTTTGGTGGCTAATTGCGACCGGCACATCTAGCTCTCCCTCGGAGGTTCTAGGTTTCACCCGAAGGTTCTGGCTTTGAAACTTCATCGATTTAGCCTGCTTTAGGAGGCGTGCATTCTCTTCTTCCTGTGACCCCCATTTGACTATGTTCTTCATAGCCTGAACAAACCGCTGCAGTAATATTTCGCTTGCGACCTGGTGGTTTCTGCAAGCACCCTCAACCTGCTACCAGCGTAGCTGTAAGAGCCCGCTTGGAAGCTATCTAACCATCCACTGCAGAATCTTGACCTGTCAGATAATTAATTACGACCTAATAAACTGCGTTGCCGATTTTAAATTGGGTTAATGATATTTATACTGCGAGCTTCAGGTGCATTTTGCGTCGACGGTAGTTCCAGTCATTTGTAAATCCACAGCGGTGTTAATCCAAGTCGGTAGTAAATCAAGTCGACGATATTTCGGTTCGACAGAATTTTATATACAACGAGACTACGGCCATGCTTACATCTCTTTTATTTCCGAATCGACTTGGGTAAGCGTTGATACGTTGTACTAGGCATAATTTCTGATTCTGGCTTCACCTAAAGTGCCACTAGCTTTGATTTTCTTAAATGGCTCAGTTATATGTTTTATACACTTTTTATAATGTACAGTTAAAATGACATACGATAGTCTTGCAAAATTTTCATTTTTCTAAACGAAAACTATTTTTTTCAATTTATATTTTTTATTATAGAAGGCCGCGATTGGAGGAAATATGTTCTAATCGGCTCGAGCAACCCATTATAATAGCTATTTCATCAATTTAATCAATAGCAAACCTTCATGACCCAATAAAGTTGGCTAAACCTGTTTTTTCTCAAAAAGTTATTTTTAATGGCACCTACCACGGGGCATTGTGCCTTAAAATTAAAAAAAATATTACCAATCTACTGATATGTACCATGCACTAGTTTATATTTATCTAAAATTTGAAAAAATAATTTTTCTGTATGTAATACTTAAGCAAATTTGGCAACATATGTATGTAATTTGAGTCGAAGATTCCAAAAACATAAAGTATACAGGACGATCCATTTAACAAATCAGAGTTAATGACATTTACGGTGAAACCGGAAGTTGGAAGTTAGTCATTTCGATTAAATCTGTTTCTCAATGCGAAAGTATCTTTAATATCGTTATAACAACTTTCATCCCAGTCTTTGATAACTAAAGGGGATAGACACATGGCCCTGCTCTCATTGTCACCCGGTATACAGAAACTTTTTGTTGTATAAATACTGTATTAACGAATTGTTTTATTCCTAATTATAGATAGCTATAGACAGCTAATATTATAGAACGTATTCCTTCTATAATATTAGCTCCTCTTGATATTTTATCGAAAATAAGCGTCTGGCAGATCTCAAGCTACTACCATTTTGATATCACGTAGCATTTCAACGTTTTCCTCTTTACTGTACATGGTTGTATTAAAAAATCACAATTTTGCGCTATTAGTTTGTCATTAGATAATTTGATTACTGTTTCCATGGCAGACTATTATTTTCAAAAATTGCAGCTTAAATGTGAAATTTGGTATATAGTTGGTTGCCCATAGATTGCGCTAAAGGAAAGAATTTACCTCTTTTTATAAAAGTATAGAATATTTCCTGTACAAAAATTTGCATATGAGACTCCTCGCACAAGAAGGATGGCAGGGTAAATATTTTTCGCTTTGTAAAACCGCCTCGCCATTCAGAACGTAGGGCTCGGTTCTTCAGTCTAGTACTCGTACCCAAGTGGTGTCGTTGCCCGTTGAAGGCAATTGCGCGAGATCGCGACAGTAAACAGAAATAACGTTTCGACTTATCACACTTCCACAGTGCTTAAACCCTTGACGTTCCGCTCTCGTTATTCGAATTACCATAGGTGCCCAAAGATCTGCTTCCATCGGACTAGAATATTTTCGTTCGCTTTGGCTTTTTCTCAAGGATAGATAGCTTTCAACGTTCGGCCAAACCTTTCAAATCCATAACGTTAGCCCAAATCTGCCTTTAAAACCCCGTGAGTAATTCCGTTAACTTCCCAGGTTACCTTCCCTGAGCTAGGGTTCCGAATATCGCTACCTATTGAGATGGGCCATATAGAAACTTGGGGTGTCGTTAAACTGCGTTACACTTTGGTCGTCCGACTTAAAACATATTTAAGATAATCTCTGAAACTTCTTTGTGGCGTGAATCTATAATTCATATTCCTTTTTAGGTATTTCGCCACTCTGCAAATTAAAATGACTAAATAACGTATTAAATAACCAACGTTTCGAGGGACAATCTGCCCTCGTTATCAACGAGTCCGGTTGTAAAACGCAGTTGTCTGGAACCTGTGAAATTTATTAGCAATTTTAAATTTATTTAGTTTTCGCTTAAATTCTTCGTTTTTGGCATCTCTCTTATATACAGTGTCCGCCAAAAAGTCGGCGCAATATGGGAATTTTTTTTTTAATTTTTCAAAAAAACCTTTTACGTCAGTAATTTGTGCTTGTCTAAAAACCTATTTAGCCCCTATCATATATACCGAGTGATTTTTACTTATTTAGAAAATAGAGTTTTTCGAAATTGTCAAAATCCGAAAAGTACTATCTTTCGGAAATTAAGTAAGATTTCAATGAGATTGTTTTAGAGTGTGTTATTTTTGACTAACTGAACAATAGTGAGGCAGAAAACTGCTAATTTGTTGCAACTTTAGCTAAAAATAAATTTTAAAGTTTTTTAAATATTTATAAAAATTTCACATACCAAGACTTATTTTTTTATTATTATTATTCTATTATTAAAAATCTATTTTTTATGTGAATACTAAAAATGTATAATTGGAACATATAAAATGTTAATTAATTCTTTAGATTTTTTATTATTTACCGAAAAGTGGTATGTTTGCATAACTTTTACGTTCTTTATGCAAGGCGCTTTTTAGGAGAATTATTTTTCACTTCTAATTAATATTTATTTAAATGGCTTTAAGAAACTCTAATCTAGCCCTGTTAATGAATTACTGTTATAAAAATCCTGTAAATGTTCTTTCACAGTTGTCTAAATGAAGAGATTTTTTAGTACATGTAAATTGGGTAAAGAAAAATCTCCATACTACTCGGTCCTGCAACATTTCTTCATCCATCTCCCGGTTTCCAAGCGCTTGTCGTATTCCCTCATTCCACGATTTTCGGGTCCGACCTCTTTTATTCCTCCCTGGTGGTTTCCATGCGAACACTCGCTTTGGCAGTTTTGTCCCATTCATCCGAAGTAGATGTCCAAACCATTTCAAACTGTTATTTTCTATTCTGTCCACAATTGTTGCTCTTGCTTTCATTCTGTTTCTAATTTCTTCATTTTGGACTCGTTGAGTCTTGATGTTCTGGAACTTATGCGTAAACCGTCTATTTCTACTGCTATCAATCTACGTTATTCTTCTTCCTTCAAACTCCACAATTCACATCCATATGTCAGAACTGTTTCCACCATTGTTTGTCCAATTAGTTTTTTTTTGTGTTGCTTATGTTGTTGTCCCACCAAATACTATTTACGGCTCCTATTATATTCCTAGCTTTTCGAATTCTCTTGCGTATTTCCTGGCTTCCAATTCCATCTCCATTTATTGTTACCCCTAGGTATTTAAATTTATCCAGCTGTTTAATTTGTCATCTATAAGGATTTAAAATTGTGCGTCAGTATTCACCGCAAGATAGATACTCCGTCTTTTCTAAGCTCACTTCTAACTCCCATTTCTTATACTCTTTGTATAATCGTTTTAACATAAACTCCATGACATCTTTCTTTTGCTAATGAATTTATACTTTACCTTCCTAGTGTTCTTACTTAAGAAGGTGTACTAGAGATATTTAATGGCGGCTATTCAAAACGTATGTTGAAATAACAAATATTTCCTTGTGTTTCTCATGCGAGACAGAAGGCTCTAAGAGTTTATCAGTGTTTATTGCACTAATTTTTGCTCACCTAATTTTTCAGGTAAATGATTCTTGGCTGGTTTATTTAAATTGTAATAGGGGTTTCCTACTTTAAATGAAGATATATGTTTTCTCGTGCATTTGCAACTTTCTATTGAAAGCCTTTTTGGGCGATTGCTATCTTTACCTTTAAATATCAACAACCCATTGTCCTTTTATTTCAAGTAACTTTTAATAGTCCAGTCACTATGTACAAAAATATGGCCTTTGCTGGAAAGCGAACCGAAATTTGAAATTCCTTTTTTGGGGAGTTGGAGGGGTCCAGAAAAGCTTAACTTCAAGTTGTCGACCAAGATTTCCTATGTGCTATTTCCGCCATCTTAAAACAAAGTGCGTTTGATTTGTTTGTCATAACTCAGTTCCCATTAACGGTATGTGAAAATAAAGTCGACCTTTTATTTAGACTTTTTTGTGCTCTACAATTTATGTTCAATTACTTTTTCCTCGTACGAGCGATATTAGTCGAGATATCGAACGCGAAAGAAAAGCGTAAACGGGCTGAGATTTGTTTGCGCGCTTCTTCGCTTGTATTTCGCTTCTCGAACTATTTAGCAAAAACTTAGTTATAATAAAACTTGTAGAACTTGAAAATACCTGCATTATGACCATTATAAATTAAAATGCGATTAAAATTACGACTTTTAGAGCGGACTAAAGTCATCAAGTCAGCGCGTAATTTTGATTTCGTCTATCGTACTATTACATAAATGACATAATAAACTTCATTACATTATTAAAACCATTATATTTGAAATTGAACTTTTCTGGACCCCAACATTCCTAATAAGGAGTTTAAGCTTTTGATTCTTAAGAATTTATTGTTTCGGTATAGGAGAGTCGTCCATCCTATAGAGATGTTCGTGCCAATTGCTTCAGTGTTGTTATATTTTTTAGTTAGTTTGGCGATACCTAATTTTTGTTTAATTTCCTCATCGTGTTTATGGTCCAATATTCTTCTTGCTGGGCTTTTAGTCATTGTTCAATTTGCACATTTGTTTAGCAGTACGGGAACAGCCATAACCTTATAAAACTTAAGGCGTGTTTCTCTCATTGTGTTTTTTAGATATTTTTTTATTGTTCCCCAAATGTAGTTGTTGCGCTGTTTTGTTGTTGATGTTTCTTTGTTCTCTATATCTAATATTTTATATTAGATAACTGAAGCAATTGACTCGCGCGATTCATCAATAAATAATTTTCGCTCAAAAGTGAGCTTGACCTTTAAAAGCTATCTCTTTAGTCTTTGGAGTAGAGATTTCTAAATTATATATTTTGGATGTTTTGTATAGTTTATGAGAAGAACGGAAGTCTTCGAAATGTTTTGCTAGCGTACCAAGCGTCAGTTTTAGAGGAAACAAAGCCAAACAAACGCTATCAAACATTGTTTGCACAAATATACTTCAACTCTTGGGCCATATTGCTAGTGGAACTGACAACCTACAGAAAGCTATTGATCAAGGAGAACCACCTGGTAAAAGACAGAGAGGCAGATCCTCTAAACGATGGCTTGATATCACTCCGGCGGTATTAGATAAACCACCTTCAGTTTCCATGGGTTGAAATGCTGAATGCGTAATGGACCACAACACATGTAGTGATGAGAAAAAAAGATAGTCTATGTATTGCTCAATTATCATTCCAAATAGTTAAAGTAATTAAATTTTGTTTAGTAATATGCAATTATATAACGTTATATACCGCATACTTAATGAAGTTATTCTAAGAATGTAATACCATTTTTATATTTCAGAATACATAAATTAACATGTTATGTCCTGCAAAAGTCACATATGAATTTAAGGCTCTTATTGTAAGTGCAATACTTTGAACAATGTTTAATAGCAACAATTCTTAAGAACCAAAAGTTTAAAGTCCTTATTTGGGATCTTGGAGATCCAGGAAAGTTGAATTTGAAGTTATCTGCTAAGATTTTCTATGAACTATAATGATTCTAATAATGTAATGAAGTTTATTATGTCATTTATTTAATAGTAGGATACACGAAATCAAAACTACGCGCCGACTTTGGTCCGCTCTAAAGGCATAATTTTGATCGCA
The DNA here is from genome assembly GCA_940337035.1 of Agriotes lineatus. NCBI lineage: Eukaryota > Metazoa > Arthropoda > Insecta > Coleoptera > Elateridae > Agriotes > Agriotes lineatus. The sequence goes on along the minus strand of OW679194.1, from coordinate 258,155,380 downwards.
TTTTAATTTATAATACGTCAAACTGCCGCTATTTTCAAGCTCTATAAGTTTTATAATAACTACTTTTTCGCTAAATAGTTTGAGAAACGAAATACAAGCGAAGAAGTGCAAACAAAAATCTCGACCTGTTTACGTGTTTCTTTCGCGTTCGATTTCTCGATTAATATCTATCGTACGTGGAAAAGTAATTGAACATAAATAGTGGAGCACAAAAAACTCTAAATAAGATGTCAGCCTTATTTTCACGTACCGTTAACAGGAACTGAGTTATCGCAAAACAATCAAACGCACCTTTTTTTAAGATTTCGGAAATAGCACATAGGAAATCTGGGTCGACAACTTGCTCCAACACCCCAAAAAAGGAATTTCAAATTTCGGTTCACCTTCAAGCAAAAATGTCATAGTGACTGGACTATAAGGTTCTCAAACGACGCGACGATTAGCATGTGAACTACAAACGTATGATATGTCAAGAGTAATATAGATACCATACAAGGTTGGACGTGCTGCTTTCTGTGTACAGCCTAACTAAATTTGAAGATAAACAAATTGCAGTGTATTTTAGTGTTATCTACAGTTGCCTTTATTGTTGGCCATATAACTTCTGCAACTAAACCGACTACACACATTTACAACCAGCCCAACACCAACATAAGCAGGCATTTGCAGCCCAGAAAACATCCGAAAATAAAGCCGAGCTATCGAACCGAAACCCAATAATAATCGAACTTCCGCTGCTACGCCGGATGCAGCAGCAGCCTAACGACGCGACGCCATCACATTTCCGCCGGGATGCTGATGAACTTTTGAATTGCTGAGGTTAACACATCCAGCGGAATTGCATCGTGGGTGCTCTTTTAGTCGATTTGCTGGTGCTTCGGCGTAATTTGAATACGCTGGAAGCGAGTTTAGTAAAAGAATGCCGCCGATAAGTGCCCGCGTTTTCGGCAGACGATTTGTTTTCCAAAGATCAAGCGATCTGTTTTTGATCGTTAGCCCTCATCAACTGTGTTATTCTAAATCGTGCTTGTTACCTATTTGGGGACGTATTCTACTGCGTTAAGGGTGTTATGAGAAGCATGAGCACAAGAAATATGTAGTTTTGAAGTGTTCCGTTTTAAGCAAAAATTTCTTCGATGTATATCTTTCCTGCACAAATTAAAGACAACTAACTGAAATATAGTTTCAAATTTACTTACACTTCAAAACTCATAAATAATATTTACGTAAGTTGCAGTTGCCTCTAGTACTGGTTTCCATCTTTTTTCAACTAGTTTGCTTCTCCCCATGTCATTCTCTGCGATGATACTACACGTCTTCTCCTTTTTCCTAATACTTCACCAGTATACCCTATTCCATCCTCATAACATGTTCGAGTCATTTCATTTGTCCCTGCTCTATCGTCATCTCAATCTCCAAATAATTACCATCTTAGATATATTGTCTCTTCTTGTGTTTCCCACAATTTTTCTTAGACAGCTTATCTCCATCTCTCTCAGCTTGCTTAATGCATACGTTAGTCTGGGATTTTCTATTTTTCTTACTCTTCTACTTTCACTTCTTGAGGTATCTGCTTGTTACTAAGAAAGGTTCCGGGTGATGTAGCTTGAATAAGCGTCCACGTTCAATCAGTAAAGTTAAGCAACGCTCTTTCTGGTCAGAACTTGGATGGTAGTTACATGGCTGCTTCTCTCGGCGCCTCGTGATACCACTGTCACGGAAATAGTTGGTCCCATCATGACAGTTGTTAGTGAAGTTGGAAGTCCCCATAAAATATACAGCGACGCCTATAATTGGCCTAATAGCTGTTGGCCGAGTACCAAAATAAAAAAAAGTTCGATTTTACCTAATTAAATCATCTCCTCGCTGTTCCTGTGCTTGTCTTTACTATTTACTCTTACACTTGTACTTCTCCACCTGTTCGAGTTCCTCTCTATCTATAAACGTTGTCTTAATCTTTTCTCTGTTTATTTGAATAACTATATACCGAGTGGTTGGTCATACTTGTGAACATAGGCAATTTACATGGCTTATCACGGTTATGCATATTCCTGCTCACCATTTTTATGAAAAAAAAATGGTAGTGGTACTAAATTAAACAGAATAATTTTCCGCGTCGTTTAGTATTAAAGATTTATAGGATAATGCTAAATGTGCGTAAAAATGTTAATTTTAAAATTTATATATTCGCAAATATTCGCGGCCGCGCTTCCCAAATATGAATGGCCGCGCATGTTAAAAAACAAAAGCTGTCTGTTGACAACTCAGATAATTGTGTCGCTTAAAATGGATGCAGTTTACTCTAACGAGGAAAGGGTGTTCATTATTAAAACTTTTTATGCTGGCAATAGTTTACACAGAGTTAGGGACTTATTCTCGATACAATTTCAAGATAGCCCCATTCCAACAATTGCGACAATACAAAATTATGTGCAGAGATTCGAAATGACGGGAAGTGTAGCAGCCAACGAAAGCAATAGTATATTATATCATGAGGGACTAAAGTGCACCATTTAATCCCGCGAGTGGAGTTTGTTGCCTCGAGGGCGAAGCCCGAGGGCAATAACCACTCAAGGGATTTAGGCACTTTAGTCCCGAGGTATATACGCTATTTTTTGCACTTTTTGGAACATTATCATCAAACATTTCCAAAATTTGGAATCTGTCAATTTGGAAACTGACAATTATAATTTATTACAAACTGAATTGCAGCAGGTCCTGGATAGCCTGAATCAGTTGGCAGTACTGAAGTGTATTGTCAGTATATGTCAAATTCGAGATTTGCAGGTTCATTTTTACGTCAGTGTGTGTCAGATGACAAACAAAACCTAACCTACTAACCTCGTGTGTACATAAATTTACCATAGTTACGGTATCATTTTTACTTTAGTCCCTAGGGATTAAATGATCTACTTTAGTCCCTGTTTACGGGGACTAAAGTATCAACTTTAGTCCCGGAAGTGCAAAAAGATAAATAATTAAGTTCATACAGTGTATGTGTTCATTGATACTATTTAAATGTATAATATTATAGGTAATCGAGAGGAAAGGGTTCTGGCATTAATACAACTAAATTCAAACCTAAGTGCAATATCAGTAGCTCGTGAGTGCAATGTTAATCATGGATCGGTATTAAAAATACTTAAAAAACATAAAAAGTTTTAATAATGAACTCCCTTTTCTCGTTAGAGTAAATTGCATCCATTTTAAGCGACACAATTATCTGAGTTGTCAACAGACAGCTTTAGTTTTTTAACATGCTCGGCCACTCATATTTGGGTTGTTATTGTTTTCCACAATCGGTTATATTTTATTGAACCAATTTAATTTCAAAGTGGTGTACCCGGTAAGAACATAATAACAGTCAATAAAGTGCAAACCACTATAGATACATTACAGTGTATGGTATCCTCAGCATGTTCGCCATATGGTAATTTCAAATTCGCTTTCTTTTGTTTTCCCCGAGGTTCATGTTTCAGCGGTAAAAATTGGAAAAAAATTACTATTTCCACAAGGCCCCTTTTTGGTGTGTTTGGATATAGAGTTGCCTTTTAGCAATCTCTGAACATATGATGCTTTTTATGTGGTCCTGTTGCGTTAGTAACAAGAAAACCGAAGGTTTTAATTCTTTCGGTCGATATAATAATTTTCGTTTTACCTTGATTTATATCTTAATCTACATTCACTCACTTCTTTAATGTTGTCCATGGGGTCGAGTGGCTGACTGGAAGCCAGGAGTTGGCACTAACCTGCCCCGAGGCGGAAGGTCAACTACAGGGGACGACAGAGGCATAGCACTCCACCCTCTGAAATCCCAAGACCGCTGGGTATCACCTTCAATGATTGGTGATATGTGATCTCAGATTGCATCCTACACGTGGTGGCCCTGTTGAAACTAAACCCAGCGGATCTAGACTGGGAAGTCGATAAACATATCTCAAGCCAAGTTGGAAGATATCGTGACGAGGGCTGCATGGAACTGGGGAGGCAGTTTCACGAACGATTCCTTCGGAGCACCTGGCGCAATTCCGTCGTACTAGGCCGTCTTACCTTGTCGTTCGGGCTCCGGCGAGGGTTGACCTTTTTTCCCGATCACTCGTGTGAACATGGATGATGGAAATTTAATTTTAAAAACAAAAGAAAAACCAAAAAACCACTCTCCCCCTAGGGGGCAACCCCAGGAATCGGCTGGAGGATCTTGGATAGATCCAGCAGAATACAAAAAATTGTCGGGCGCTGCAAAGCAAAAATGGAAGCGTCAACGACTGCAAGAGGCAGGAACCGGGAGCAAAGGCACAGGGACCGTCCCAAGCAGTCAGCCGCAACCAGGGCATTCAGGGACCTGGGCTAGCGCAAAAAAGGGCACAACGTCAAGAGAGGGTCAAAAAGAAACCGATCCGAAGGAAGTACCTCAAAACAACAGGGTGGAAGAACCTGCTCGTAGCTACAAAGAGGCCATCACTGGGGAGAAGATGGTAATTCTTTCTGCCAGAGGGATACCCAAATGAGACCATAAATGCCGAGCAGGCAGGGCTGATTAAAACCTACCTGCTCAAAAAAATTTATGAAATTGAGGATGAGGGGAATGTACCCCACCCGAGATTTCTCGAGGTACGCTACGGCAGGGCAAGACTAAACGTGATCTGCGCGAACTTCGAATCCAGAACGTGGCTGGAAACGATAATAAAAGGTTGTACACCATGGGAAGGGGCAAAACTGGTGCTCAGGGAGGCCAAGGACGTCCCTAAACCAGTATATACCCTAGCATGGATTCCAGGACCAGTACTGGAAGCCAAAACTATTCTGCACAGGTTGCAGAAACAAAACAAAGGTCTTTCTACAAAGACCTGACAGGTGACGGACTCCAAGCCGGACGCCAAGAGACAGCAGGTAGTCATCGCCATGTCAGAACAGTCCTGGACTCAGCTACAGGACGTTGACTACAGACCCTTCCTAAACTTCTCCCGGGTATCTTTTAAGAAACTGGGTAAGAAGAAAAAGGAAGACGAGAAGAAAGAAGGGCAGGCAGAAGAAGAAGGACATTCTCAGGCGATGAAAGAGGAGGGACCTTTGGAACCTCCATTTTCTCAATCGCCAGAGGAAATGGAGGTAGAGGGGCTTCGGGAACCTTTACCAACAGAAGAACCACAGGCGGAAGAAACTTCAGAACCACCCCAGGTGAAAGAAGGAGGAGGGTCTAAGGAACCTCCCTCTCCTTAAGCCCAAAAAACCTGAGTAGAAGCTACAATGGCGCTAAAACTGCTGCAGGTAGATATACACTATTGTAAGAAGTTGGTCACCGTAGTCCACTGAGACGGTCGTGCCGTCTCTGATAGTGAGCACAAGCAGTTGGTGTTCTAGGTTAAGCCAAAGCCCTGGTCGGTAGTCCCATAGCGAACTATAAAGTTCACAGTAAACCGCCCTTATTCACGAATAATTTTTAGTTACCAACAGCATTTTTTTTTAAATAAGCAAAAGATAAAGGCGCTTCAGTTTCAACAAATGGTGCAGTTCTTACGGCCACTCTAGCACCTACAGCACCGTGCAGAACTCCGTGGAACACAGCTCGAGATTCGACAAACTACCATAGCCGGGCTTCTTTAAGATAACATCCGCCTTGCATGAGGCATTTCTGTCGCTGGCACGATGCATGAACTCCAGAAAGAACATTCAGCATTAAAATACATACATAAAAGTTTTACCACGCACTGCGTCTTCTTTACATGAGATGTCATCTTTAATAAGTTTTAATTACAGAAACCACCGCCACGCAAGCAATGCCGATGTCGCTCCGAGAGCTGATTGACAACGAGGTTAAGTGGACGGTTTATTCCACATATCTTTTCGGAGCACTAGAAACTCGGTTGTAGATTTCATTAATTTATGGTTTTGTATAATGTAAAAAAACTGGAGCAGTAAATATATCCTGTTGTGAATCTGACTGAGGTATTTTTAACTTAGACGTTAATATAAAACAAAATGTTTATGGTAAATCTAATTGTTTGAAACCTGGTTCAAGCTAATCAAGAGTTGTCCCAGTGTTTTTGTCTTGGGTAGTACATGCGTTGTATAATTGATTATAATTTAAAGCATTTTTAATCTGTAGCATTTTAAAGACCAATAAAAGTATTTTATTGAGAGTGTTCTTAATTTATTTCATTCGAATAATAACAAATTGTTAAAAACCTGCCAAAATTATCTTGACCTGAGCAAAGTATTGCAATTCCAAGACATTACAGTATATTCATTTGAGTTACCTATGAAAGTCTTCTATCGTCGGATCAATATTCTCTGATGTTGCTGCATATCTCTGAATAAGGTTTGTATCAACTGATTAGAATGTAGTTTTAACAGAAATTATTCTGTCGTTGTCTGGGTTGTACGCAGTTATTTAAATATCGGTATATGACTCTCACGTCTTCACTCTCAGAGAATCATTGTCAGGCTATTTTTTATTCTTCCTTAATTCCGATAGCTACATAACCATTTAAAACAGTTTTGATACAAAATTGGCGAGTCCGACTGTATATCGTGCCCGTTTCGGAAATATTTTATCTTTTAATGCAGCAGCTTTTCGCATCAAACAAAAATCCTAACCCGCTTGTGGCTTTTGGTTTCAATCGTCAGTCTAGCTTTCACGCGAACCTCTATGCAGTCGCATATTGCAGCTGGTTGTCCCATCGCTGCTAACAGCGTTCGTTTTTAATATTTTCCAGAAACATAATCTATGGGAGCGGGTGAGATACCTTCCTGAAATTTTATAAAAGCATCTGTCGATCTCTATTGCACCGAAACGGCTTGCTCGTTATCGGACGTTCCCATTGGTTGCACCTGCATGCGCGAGACAGCAGTTGGGGTTATAATTGTTATTTGGGCTTCTTGTAGAAGACGGTGCTTGACGAGCTGTGAGAGTGGGCTGTTTTGTGTTTTTGGGAAGTAGTGCTGGTGATGTCCGCTTCGCTGGTTTTGTTTTAGCCACTCAGTAATTACGGAGACTCGTTTGGCCTGATTTTTCCGTCATTTGTTGGACGGGATTCACTTCCCGAGTGAGCTAATTAACGATCACGCTGATGTTCGTGTTTGCCAAGGGGGTATGACACATTTCACCCAAACCTAACGCAGGTGATCATTTGGACGTCACTGTATATCACCCACGCCACGCTATCAACAGTATAGCGACAATCGACGCCTCCACGCAGCGAGCTACGTCACGCCTCGAGGCTAATCCATCAATCAAGGTAGCATTTGTGTTATAAACTGTTTTGCCGCAAGCCAGCATGCCTTTGTAATTAAAACTCATCTATTCGTTGCCCGGTGCTCAATCAAGGCCTGGTACACTCACGTTAAAATCCAGCATTTATGTTATAAACTGTTTTGCCGCAAGCCAAAATGTCATTGTAAATAAAACTCATATATTCGTTGCCCGGTGCTCAATCAAGGCCTGGTACACTCACGTACAAATTTAACGCTTGTGTAATACACTTGTTTAGTCGTAAGCCGACATTCAAACACAATTGAATTTGACTTATTGCTCGCCTTAGTTGTGCGTTGCAGCTCTTAGATTCTTTCCTTTTTGCATTTAACCCTTAGTATTTGTTAGAGTGTAGTACATGCCGACCACGTCGGCACAACTGTAAAGATTTCGGCCCTGTGAGGTGGCCTATTAGATGTATAAAATTGTTAACGACGTATGATTTTCCCTTGTCTTGTGCATGTTTGTTTACAGGGTGAGTTATTCACTGTGTCAAGATCGATGTAAGTTGAGGCCCGAACGTGGTGAATAAGCATTGCAAGTAGGTTGGCGCACTTGTTGTTACGCTGCTGTTTCCAGAGTTAGTATTTGAGTATTTTTGCCCCGTTTGACCTTCAAAGTTTTGTTAAGCGTGGGTCTCCCTGGTTGGACCTTGTGGCGCCCTTTTTCTTTTGTAACACCCTATACATATCAACGCACTTGCCCTGTGGCGTCTCGGTTTTAGGGCCACGCCTTCTCCCTGAGCGTATTTGAGCCACGGCCTTTAGCCTGTTTTTTACGATTTCCAGGGTAAGTGTGCACGTTTCCCGGACTTATTTAGGTATATGACACACACTCTTCCATGAGTGTCGTTAAATCAGTTTGATACTGTAACACAATATAGCACTATTTCAGATGAGCAAACGTCCTTTATCTGTACATTGTGTCTTGCACTGACCAACTATGTCAATTTATGGTTTTTCGAGTGATATTTTTGGTATATGTAGTTTGCTTGTGTTCCATTCGTGTATACATTTTCTAGGTGATGTCTGACAAAGGCAAAGAGTAATCGTAACACAGATTTTTGTTTTAAAACCCAGGTAACTAGAATCACTTTGTCAAAATATCTGCTAGGTAGTGCAGTAATGCACTAGTCTAAATAATACATTCCCTGTTGCGTTGTTTCAGTATTGACGGGTGCTACTGCCCTCTATCAGCCCCGCACTGAGAGAAGTGAATCTGAGTACAAGAAGTTTACAGTTGCCAACTGTATTCCTTCCGCTATCACTCACCATATCAAGATTGGCCTTGGACAAGGGAGCCGTTCAGGTTACTGCCTCCTGGGTAAAGAAATACGTGAAGCTTTCTGGACAGGGTGGTTTATTCCCTGAACTTCCACTGGACAATATTCAGCAACTTTAAGAAAGAAGTAGTGGAAAAAATGAAGATAGAGTTATGTCCCTTTTATAATGATTTCTAATTGCCCTTGCAATGGTTGCAGTTGTTTTAACAAAAATTTAAAAAAAAAAGCTTTTTTCGACACATTTTTTTTTGTTTGATCTTTGTCTTTTACTATGAAGAAATGGTTTTCACTCTGCAATGCCGTATACGTCTTTCCCGATATCATTATAAATGTTAACCATGATAGCGAATCACTGATAAGTGAGGTCATGCATCATCCAGCCCTAAGTATTTGATTTAATATACAGGGTGGTGCACGTAACTTGTCCAGTGCAGTACCTGAGTTATGCAACAATTCAATCACATTTGACCAGTAAGGTAGCCATGATTGCTAATACGATTTTTAATGTTTATGTATTCTTAGTAGCTATGATATATGAAATTTGGGTTGCATAAATTAACTACAGCACCACGCTGTATTTGAAGTAAAGTCCGTTAATTTTCCCCCGTCAATGAACAGTTTAAAATATAATTTTAGTAAAGCAAATTTTGTTGAACTATATGATCCATTAATCTCAGTCGATTGGTCTGCACTGAATGATTCTGCCAATGTGGATGATGCATGTAATCTTATTTACAAGATACTTGTATAATATACTTGACCTATATACTATAAGAAGAAAAATAATAAACAGAAATACTCATCTTGGTTTACACACAATATTATCAAAAATATTAAACTAAAGAGCACATATTACAAGAGATATAGGAAAAGCAACTGCCAACATAGTTTAAGGGACTTTAAACGTATTCGAGCTCTTGTAAAATATCAAATTAGAGTATCGTACAATGGTTACTTAATTAAAATTGAAAATTCCATCAATACTGATTCCAAGAATTTTTGGTCCTTTATTAGATCTAAGAAGGGTATTTTTCGAATACCAGGGAAGCCTCATAAAGGAGATGTGAATTATAATTATCCTCAAGATCTTGTAAACGCCTTTGCTGATCAGTTTAGCAGCGTGTATCAAGACTCATTTATTTATGTTTGATACTGATTCTGCATCCTTCAATTTTTCCTAATGTAACGGTAAATATTCAATCTACATCTGGAAATGATATCAATCTCGCAATTCATAAGCGTAAAAACAAACAGACATCTGGACTTGATCAAATTCCCAGCTACTTAATTAAATTTTACATTTTACATTTTCATCGCCCCACTTTTAGTTATTTTTAGCTTATGTTTAAAAACAAATACCTTTCCTAATGAGTGGAAGTTAGCCCGAGTCTGTCCTGTGTTTAAGAATAATGATACTACTGGCATAAGTAACTATAGAGCGATAGCTACATTATCAAACTTTTCTAAAGTTTTTGAGATGGTCATTTATAACTACATCTACGCGTCCGTCAAAAGTATTATATCTCCATATCAACACGGATTTGTCAGCGGTCAACAGTGACGAATTTATGCTGTCTTATTGAATTCCCTTCTGAAATTCTGGACAACTAAGGGCAACTGGATGTGGTCTATACTGATCTTTCAAAAGCTTTTAATGGAATCGATCATGGGCTATTACTTATGAAAATATACATGTATGGTTTTAGTATTTCTCTGGTGAGATTGCTGGAATCTTATCTGCCAGATAGACTCAGATTGTGGAACATAATGGTTACTCTTCTGTACCGTTCACTGCTCGGTCTGGTGTACTTCAGGGGTCCAATCTTGGACCCTTACTATTTTTACTGTTTATTAACGACCTTGGGCTTACTTTGCAATGCGAAACGTTTAATGTTTGCGGATAATGTGAAGATATTCACATCAGTTAACACAGTTGGTTGTATCAAGCTGCAAAGTAATTTAAATCTTATTCGTGAATGGTGTGCTAATAATAAACTAAATTTAAATTTTGCGAAATGTAAAGTTGTAACCTTTTCAAGGAAATAACCGCCTGTAGTTTTTGATTACACCGTTGGTTGTAGCAAGTTAGATAGGTGTTACGAGATAAAAGATCTTAGTGTCATTTTTGACAGCGAATTATGATTTAATACACATATTGTGCAAATGGTATCATCTGCCAATAACATGTTGGGTTACATAATGCGAAATTCAAAACAATTTTTTAATATAAGTACCATTAGAACATTATTTCTTTTACTTCTACGATCGCGTCTTGAATATTGCGCCTTAATATGGTCTCCTTACTATGATCGATATAAAGTGGTAGTGAGGGTATTCAACGTAAGTTTTTAAAATACCTTTGGTTTAAAGTGTATGGTTCTTATCCAACCAAAGGGTTTCGAAACGAAGAGCTGTTGGCTGCTTTCCATATGTGGTCTCTTGATATTAGACGATAAATAACTGCTTTAACGTTTTTATACAAACTATTGCGTCACCAAATTGATTGTCCTTCAATTTTGGCTATGATCAATTTCCATACACCGAGAAGTAAGTAATAGCAGATTACAGTGCACTTTTTACTTACAAACAGCTAGAACTAATTTACTATTAAAATTTCCTATATTAGTTATGTGTTCACTATACAATCAAATTTGTGGAAAATGTGATATCTTCGAATGCACACTAAAATTGCTATTGGAAACTTATTATGAATATTGTTGATCCGTTTTATGAAATTTTTTTGTAATTCGTTCTTTAATTGGCTCTGCTGTTGGACAACAAAAATATATTATTATAAATGCGCAAGGTGTCTCTGAGCAGGTTGGCGAAAATTTAGAGCCATTCACAATTGAGACGACACTGCAGTTTAGGCATTTGCTGCAACTTAATCCATACATTTTAAGAAAATGGCTCAGTTATTCATAAACCAAGATTTGGAAAGTCTAAAAGGGCGAATAATAGTGGTGCTGAAGTTTTGCGATAATCTGAAGAAGTAGCCGAAAATAATAGCTATAGAATATGCGGTGCTAATCTAGTTCAAAAGGGGCTCCAAATTAGTTAGATAACAACTTGGTGAACTTTTAAATGATATTTAAAGATGTATCCGTATAAAATGCAAATTTTTCTTGGATTACAAAAACTAGCAAATCGATCAAGAGTGACGTTAGCTTAAAGTGAGCTGAATCTACAATGCTTGGTTAAAGTTCTACGGAACGACGTTTAACCTGAATATAGGTGTCAATTCGCACAATTATAGAATACTGTCCGAAAGTCGTCCACATTCGGTGTTTAAGCAAGAAGTTCGCTATCTAAAGTTTACAGTGTGGTGTACGTTTACACGGTACTGCTTTAAGGAAATAGAAATAGTCAATTAAGAACTAATATGAATGGTCCTCTACACCGAAAGGTAAAAGAGGCTAACGATTATGAATGAATGAATGAACTGTATCAGCAAATGCCATCTTAGCACTCTGCATACAAGTTACACTGCTAAAGTTCGCGAAATCGAGTACTCCTTGCATTGTCAGCATTCTGCAATTGTCATATTCGTAAAATTTGACGTTTTTTATTTATAATTCAGTTGACAGTTCGATTTCAAACCGAGTAGTTTCGTTTCAACAGAATTTAACAGAGTAATAATTGTGTCAAAATTGGAAATTTCGAATCGTGATTTTCGAGTGATGATCTTTTATGATTTTCGATACGGTTCAACACCGCAGCAATGTGTGGAAAAACTTAGTTCGTTATTTGGGGATGAAGCACCATCCAAAACTACGGTTTACAAATGGTTCGCAGAATTCAAGCGTGGAAGATCAACGTTTGATGACGATCTTCGCGAAGGTCGTTCATGCACCTGTGTTTTCGCGAAAAATATCGATGCTGTGCGTGAAATGATTTTATCAGATCGGCATGTGACATATAGTGAGATAGACACATCCTTAGGCATTGCGGTGAAACAAATACATACGATTTTGCACGATCATTTGTATTTCCGGAAGCTTTGTAGTCGTTGGATCCCTCACAATTTAAAAGAAGAACAAAAACAGGCACGTGCCAAGTGGTGCAAGGAAATTCTAAAAAAAGGTGGTCGTTCAAATTCTGTATATAACCTCGTAACAGGTGAAGAATCTTGGATACTATTCATATGAGCCTGAAACTAAACAGCAATCGACTGTATAGGTGTTTCAAAATGAACCTAAACCAACAAAAGTGGTGCGTTCAAGAAGCGTTTCGAAAAGAATGATTGCTTGTTTCTTCAGAAAAACGGGTAATATTGCAACTGTTGAATTAGAGGATCGCAGGACCGTTAATGTTGACTGGTATACTTCAATTTGTTTGCCGGAAATTATCGCTGAAATCAGAAGAAACAACGTCAACCGGCGAATCATTGTTCATCATGACAATGCAAGCGCTCATACAGCACGGCGAACTGTCGAGTTTTTGACCAGTAATATCCAATTAATGACTCATTGCCGATATTCGCCTGATTTAGCGCCCAATGACTTCTTATTCTGATACATCAAAATTAAAATGCGCGGCGAGCGTTTTTCATCGCCTGAAGAAGCCGTTTGAAGCATTTAAATCACTTGTTTTGGAGGTACCGCTCTCAGAGTGGAAAAAGTGTTTTGCAGATTGGTTTTATCGGATGCAAAAGTGTATGGATTTTAAAGGGGAATATTTTAATAAGCAATAAAGCGATTTACATAACGTAATTTGTGTTTTGTTTTACATTTTCCGCAAACTTTAGCAGTGCCCCTCGTAATTATATTATTCCAAGTTGACGTAATTGTATGTTATTAACGACTCTTATCTATCGTATCAGAAGCTAACATTTTTGTAACCTATAGAGCAAACAATTAATCTCTTGTTAAATTTGCAGCCAAATGATTAGAAACTGATTGGATAATATATGAAAACGTGCACATTATTGAATAACAAAAATGTACTTTTACAATAAGCCCTGTTATCATGAACACAAAAATGCGTTTTGTTTCTCTTTTCATTTTTAAGAAAATTAGGGTTACTTTAAATTATTAGTAACAGTTTAAGATATTCGGCTACAGAAATTCAATAGTAGCAACGCAAAGTTTTGCTTTACTTAAACAGACATGGTTGGTTACAAATGTACTTTTTGCTGCGCTGGGTCAAATCGTTCTTAGAAGATTGTCGCAGCTCCGGTTATCTGGTAGTAAAATACTTATTATCTTTCCAGATACTTAAAATGTAGAAACTTTCACGATTCGAATGGAAAACTTGCCCTTGGTCTCCAAGCGATATTATTTTAAATTGCTAATGTAGCTTGTATTTGGCTAAACCTGTTCAAGTTTTAGGAGCAGTTGCGACTCATTTTACAAAGTTTTCTATAAAATGCTAATGCGTAATATCTTTCAGACCCAGCCAGATTTTGAATTGACAAAATGGAGCAGTAGAAGTTTCAGTGCTTCGAGTAAGCTTTCATGTTTAAATCAGGCGATTATTCGTATTGTCTTACACCATAAAACCTCTCGTGTATTATGTTCCTTTCATGTTAGTTCCTTGAACAAGACCACAAATATTAAAATTTTTATACTATGCATACTAATGTATCACATATATGTTCCACTTTTTGTGCTTTTCGATACATCCAAAGGTAGTCACAATAAAAAGTTATACGAGGTGCTATCCAAACGTTTCGGAAACTCATTTTCAATTTTAAAAATCAATTACTACTGTTTTTTCCGAGTAGTGTCATAAGGCAAGTACGCAATGATCATGACCACCATTGGAAGGTCTGCTGGAAATCATCGTCACTGAAATTTTGTAGTACTCTCCGTAGTTTGTCCTGTATTCCCTCCATAGTTTACATATTCGTCTCTTGAACTTGATTTGCATTGAGAAAATGCAGAAGTCACACACACGGAGCAAGCTAGGGTGAGTACGGGGAAAGATGAATAACCGTCTTACAATGTGAAGCTAAAAGCTGTTTCAGGAAGAATTTACAATTAAACAAAAATTACTACAGCAATACACAGCTCACCAATTATCCCCAGCAAAACTATCCTGCTAAACAGAGCCAAATTGTACGATATACAAATAGCCCGGGAGCCAGCGACATATTTTTGTCAGTTATTTCCTCCCGGTCGATAATTTGAGAATCGCTTTATTTAGTTGTGCCGTGAAGCGCAGTGATCGTCAGCTGCGGGACCATGGTCGGGATAGGCGATAGCAGCCATCCACGCACGTAAAAAAAAATTATTTTCAGTGATTTCCTCCCGGCTGAAAATTTGTTAAATAATAGCTTACATATCACTTATAGTAATAAAAAAAGTCAGCTGGCTGAATGGCGCAGGAAACCTCGTCAGCTGATGCATTTAAATAGGTGAGCGGCCGTCAGACGTGGCTTCCGCGCTACACCTTTGACTGCATCAGCTGACGACTTTCCCGTCGACATACAGCCAGCTGACTTTATTTTTATCAAAACAAATATTCTTTGTATTTTTACACGTTTATACAAGCAGCTGACGTATAATCCGACATCAGCAGCCAGCTGACATTCTTTTATTACTATAAGTGATATGTAAGCTATTATTTAACAAATTTTCAGCCGGGAGGAAATCACTGAAAATAATTTTTTTTATACGTGCGTGGGTGGCTGCTATCGCCTATCCCGACCATGGTTCCGCAGCTGACGTTCACAACGCTTCATAGAGCAACTAAATGAAGCATTATACGAATTATCGACTGAGAGGAATTTGGTCGCAAAAATCTGTCACTGGCTCCCGGGCTATAAGGACCATTCTAACATTAGCATACAGAGGTCCTCCCTGCCCCCAAGTGACCATGTATCTTGCCGTTTGTAGAGTAGTTGTACGATGCTAGTGTACACTTGCTTTCAAAACTTTCGCGTACACATTCAAAATCAAGTAACAACGATTTTGCAAAATTTTAGCTATGTGAACGGGTAATTTTGAGATTAGGTTAAAAATGACATTGACAGCATGTGCTCTGTCAGTCGAGGCATTTTGACTTTTCAAAAATTTAAATGTCAGAGTTGATTAATTACAACCCTGATTTAATACAGCGAAAAATAGGTGTACGCGAAAGTTTTGAAAGCAAGTGTACAGTGTGTCCCAAATTGGACACTTTTGATAGGAAACATTCATTTCTAGAGGAGATAGTAAAAAACTAACTTACATGTTACGGGCTCGTTTTTTGTGTAAAAATGAATGGCGAAAACCGCACATCGATATCTTGATCGCTTTAAAAGATACAGGGTGATGTTCAATTTGGTGCATTTTTGACTTACCCCCGTAACTTGCTTATTTGTGAATATTTTGTGTTTCTGCAAAAACATTCTTAAGGCACTTTTTTAAAAGGAATCGAATGGTATGCTTAGCGTTTTTGTAAAACAAATGGCGGGGAAGCTGTGACATAAACTTTCATTTTTCTTATGGTAAATTTTCGACTCACCCCCGTAACTTGCTTATGTGTGAATATTTTGTATTTCTGCAAAAACATTCTTAAGGCACTTTTTTAAAAGGAATCGAATGGTATGCTTAGTGTTTTTGTAAAACAAATGGCAGGGAAGCTATGACATAAACTTTTGTTTTTACTTATGGTAAATAAAAATAGAAGTTTATGTCACAGCTTCCCCGCCATTTATTTTACAAAAACACTAAGCATACCATTCGATTCCTTTTAAAAAAGTGCATTAAGAATGTTTTTGCAGAAACACAAAATATTCACACATAAGCAAGTTACGGGGGTGAGTCGAAAATTTACCATAAGAAAAATGAAAGTTTATGTCACAGCTTCCCCGCCACTTGTTTTACAAAAACGCTAAGCATACCATTCGATTCCTTTTAAAAAAGTGCCTTAAGAATGTTTTTGCAGAAACACAAAATATTCACAAATAAGCAAGTTACGGGGGTAAGTCAAAAATGCACCAAATTGAACATCACCCTGTATCTTTTAAAGCGATCAAGATATCGATGTGCGGTTTTCGCCATTCATTTTTACACAAAAAACGAGCCCGTAACATGTAAGTTAGTTTTTTACTATCTCCTCTAGAAATGAATGTTTCCTATCAAAAGTGTCCAATTTGGGACACACTGTACATACAATACATTTTGAAATATTATATTGTATTGACTCATTACATTGCAATACCATTTATATACGTAATAATTTTACGTTATGGCAATATTTGTTATGCTTTAGCTGTTACGTTTGACTTTTCTAATACTATTTAGTTTTTAACCAATTTTCTTTTAAGATCCAGCAGAAACAATTACTCTTAAAAAAACAGGTCGGGTTAACGCATTATAAATACTGTTATTCCTGAAAAGTAATTTTGTTTAATGAAAGCTTACTTCAAAATCATATGACAATGTCTACAATTGTCAATGTCATTTAAAATTATCAAAGTGAAAAATTAATCAAAAGTACACATTTGTTACAATCTGTCATTCAATAAACATGAAAAAAGGTAAATAATTCCTTTTTAATCACTTCACTTCACTCTTTAAATGCTTTACTTTTAGTTCTTTCAATAAATACCTGCAGCTGTTACCTGTCCAAGGAACTCGATCTGCCCCTTCACCGATCCAAGTGTATTCTGTCCGCTCACAGAAGTTTCCTAATCAGCGCGCAAATCCCAGTATTATAGATGCAATCAACTACCAGTAACTGCAAACGTCCTCCAGCCAAATATGACAGGATATTTGTTACTTCCAGCAACCAACTCGTTCTACTGCCAGCGCTATGTATGTAGCTTCTTTCAGCTTCGTATGGAACCTGTTTTCCTCTTTAGCTATAATTGATGCCTTATCCCATTGTATGTGGTGGTCTATTACTGCGCAGAAAATTACAAAAATAGTCTACTGCGCATACAGCAGCAAGATATACATATAAGTTTACAACTAAAATATATAACTGCGCTGGTGGCCTAGTGGTAAGAGTGACAGACTAGTAATCACAGCGATCAGCGGTACCGGGTTCAAACCCCGGGGGAGGCACAAGTTTACGTAGAAAAACGTACAATATCAGTCCTCAGGACTAACTAGGAACACCTGAAGACGGGAGTAGATCAAAACTCCCGAAACGTTGTGTGATATACACCCTAGACAGTGGAAAAAGTCCGATAAAATATATTTTTCTCCATAGTGATATCCATTATGCATATTTTTAAATTTTAACACTCTATGTAATATGTTATTACACTTATTTAACACCCGACATATTGAATGACTTCTTTTCAAATAAGTATCTGATATTAATCCACTTTAATTCAGGTAATATTTATATCATATATGAGACCCTTTCGGTTTCTTATTTTGCGTTGTTCGACTGAATTTAAATTCTAATCCATTATTGATATGATGATAAGCCTGCTTTTTGTTTCAAAACATAATTTCACAGATAACGTGATAAACAAAAAACAAAGTTATTGTGATCATGGCACTAGTGATTTCTGCCTGTAAAAAGAATAAGCTCAGTTTTTCAAAATTTTAAAGAAGTTTCCATATCATGTAATACATCATTGCATTCAGAAAAACAATCTCTCTTAGAAGGGCCAAAAAAATTGCACGATACCAATTTAAAATTTTGAGGTTAGGTTAGATTACTAAAAATTTGCACAAATAAAATTGGTTTTATTAAGTTCCAATAAATGTATTTAAATTACCATGCAAATTAGTTCAAATAGTTACGGCATATAAAAGAAATTAGGAGATTTTGTTTTTTTTTAAATTTTAGACAAGTGGGCCATGACAAGTAAAATTTGAAGATGGATTCTTAATGAGCTCTCAAACCTGCACCTTTTTGCTAATTTAACCATCTCTCTATCTCTTCAAATACAAAAGTTACCCATGTTGTCCCTACGAAATTCGGGCACCCTGTATATTTTAGGATTCATACCGAATGTCAAAGTGACAATTTAAAAAATATATTTGTTTTTCAGATCGTTGTAATGATGACTTTGTTTCGACCAATCACGACCATAGTTATGATTACTACTTAGTTCAAAGTACTGCATGCTTATTTGAAATTTAATATAGTCTGCTCTACTCAAAAACTAGTAAAATACGCCCCCCTCCCATTTAATTTGGGATATTCTACAATTATTCGCATTATCAATACAATATTAAGTATAGTGATACAATTTTATTTATTTGAATCAGTTACCTCTTTTATCTTTCAGTGCTGAAGATCGTTATGTATGACTGTATGCAGAGCTGGGCCGGGTACTGATAAATTGTACTCGGGTACCGAGTACCAAGTACATGCCTTAACTAAAGAACGAGTACAGAGTACCGAGTACTATACTCATTGCACACCCTGTCGAGTACAGTACTCCGAGTACAAGTACTCGAATTTCAAGAGTACTATTTGCAAGTACATGTTTCTTCCCCCACTACTTTTACTTAACATTGTTTTCGGTTTATAATAAGCAAAATAAACAAAACAGTTTATCAGTTTATTACATTCCTTTGTACAACCAACAAGAATATATGATAAGTAATAATCTATAATATAATTTTCCTTAATGTGTGTTTGTCTGTGGCACAAAATAAAATCTTACGTTCCGGCTTCACAAATGTTTATATTTGTTTAGATTTTGTTTTTCTTATCTTAGCGCTCGGCTCGGAGCTTGACCTTTCGCGTATCCTATTTTACGTGCGCGTAGCGCGCAATTTGCTTGTACAATATTAATATGCCCCTTACCTCGAGCGCTCAAGTCTTCAAGAAAACCACAGTAGCGGCAGCTTGTAGGGTTAGTTATGATAGCGTGTTGTATTTGAATCGTTGGAGAGTTAGAGTGTTGTCAGCAGTGGTGTTCCCATAGGGTATACTCCATATACGCCGTATACTCTCAAGATTTTCTGGACATACTGCGTATACCAATTTTGTGAAAACTCGTTGAATGTGCTTACAAATTAGGCCTAACATCAAGTCGAACACTATTTGAACAATTGTCTGCACCAAGGCTGCCAGTGTTGGTAGGATTTATCCCACCACTCTACCTTTCGAGTAGCAGTGAAGGATGTATTCCGCGACCATACGTGAAGGTTTGTCTGCGAAACCATCGATAGACACTTTCAGCTCCTCGTGGTCAAGTTAAAGAACGCCAAAAAAACAGAGTGGGAAAAGGATACATTACGAAAAAAATTTTGTCAATATGTTTAATTAGGTTAACCGATTTTTTTTTTCAATTTTATAATGAAAAAAAATATTTTTTTAAAGCTCATTTGTTGTAATTTCCCGCCCCCCCCCCCCCTCCCGCCAAGCAACCATAGAAAAAGTCATAAACACAATGGATTACCCGTAGTAAAGTATACCTTCGACAAAATTGATGGGAACATCACTGGTTGTCAGTCGCTTCGCTTTCTCGTACAAACAGACACCGGCGACACCGTCAAACCCAGCCAAGTCCAGACTTGCATGGCGCACTTGCGCTTGCGCTTTGGGTATTAAAGTACTCGGACAAATGTACTCATAAAAGACGCGGGTATCGGATACTTCTACCCAATGTGATCACGGGTACGAATACAGAGTACTTCATTGAAAATTGTACTGGGTACCGGGTACAGAGTACCCGAATTGTACTTAGAGTACAGTGTTTGAGTACTTGTACTCGAGTACTGCCCAACTCTGACTGTATGGAAGTGAAATTCGACTTAATTCCATTTCTGCTACTGAATTTTGTTCAAATAGAATAGTTAACTACTAATAATTGCATTTGTTAATATCAAAATTATTAATAACTTAAAAAATTTATTATCTGTTACCTTGTAGGCTAAGAACTGGTCTAAAAAATTTGTAACAAAAATAGCTATTTAAGTAACAAGGAATATAAGGACCTATTGTTATATAACCCCTTTTTCGAACGGTTATTACAATTTGTAAATTGGCTATCTACCCTATTGCTTAGTTAACAGAAGTAGTATCCTTTATCTAATAGACTTGTCTGTCCGTCCGTCCGGGACGCTGTTTCAGCAGCCAAACCGTAAGAGATAGAGAAAAAAGTTATTACAGTTATATGTTTGGAATGGTCATGTCAGGTCAGGAACCGAATTTCAGTCACGTGACACTTCCGGTTTTCGAGAAATCACAAAAAAGACCGTTTTTTAAATAGAACGCGTATTAAATAAAAATGTTTCAGCAGCCAAACGGAGCTGCGATCCTCTGCGCCTTAAAACGTCGATCGGTTAGGCAACCACTTTGACACCTTCCAGGTCTGGGTACAGTTTTTATTTAATACGCGTTCTATTTAAAAAACGGTCTTTTTTGTTTTTTTAAATGAAACATTTGTCTCACTGGATTGCTTGTCTAGAATAATGTATTAAACACTTACCTTGTTGCTTTTGAATTACTTTCAAAATTGACATATCTCACTTATGAAAATATATGATTGAAATTATGTCACTTGACTATTATTTAAAATTACCTCGGCTAGTCAGTTTATTGAGCAAATAAGAATCTATCTTCCTCAGCTGAATGAGTAAAGGTTATAATGAATCTCTTTATAATTGAATACTGAATTGCAAAATTATTATTGTATTGACTTCTTTGTCAATCACACTCCTTAGTACTTTTAATAGAACCTTCTTTTAAGTTAGATTGTATTGTTATGCTTGGTTTGACATTACAATCAATCAAAACTAAATGTTGTCAAATTATTTAATCAAATTACTTTTTCCAAATTGAGGTTAAAATTAATTACAGATACTTAGACCAAAATGATATAATTTCTACTTATAATGGCCGAAAACGTCGAGTACCCGAATCAAAGCAAATTTAGAAAACTTAATATTCTAAATTGCGCTCTAAACCTAAATTACAATGCTTTCCACTAATTTTGTCGTACCAAACTTGTTAATAAAAATACACTAACCTTCACGAAGACTCACTTGTAGCTTGAGTGTATTTTCTATTAGCTCCTAACTGATTGGCAGTCGTCAAACACCTCCCTTGAGTTGTTGAAGACCCAAAATAGCTCTTTGTAGCTCTCGTACCTCTTAATACCTTGATAAACGGTAGTACAGCATGCCACAATCACTCTCACTTTCACTTCCTGATGGTTTAAGTACCAATTACCACTTCAAATGGTTTCAAACAATCTTGAAATTATAATATGAATAATTGTGACTTTGGTCAAATTTGATCATGAAGAAGGCTATCTTGCTATCACGTACCAAATATACAATATTACTCTCACAATTAAAGGAAAGTTAGCCCTTTAACGTGACTTATTAAACGTAGATTATTCAAAATTAAAGAAGTTTTTTCACTTGCAGTAAACAACCCCTTGGTTGCCTATTGCTACTACTACCAGTAATCTACCACCAACTGTTATCACATGATACCCTTTAGATATCTGGATATTAATATTGAATTAATTAAGTATCCACACAGCATGCTACATTACACTATTAACATTTGAGGTAGGCAAGTACAAGCCAAGACGAAGTCGCGGCTTGTTGCCTGCCGAAAATGTTAATAGGCGATACATTCCGAGTTATTATAGTTTCCCGCTGCTTATCGAAATTTTCCTAGATTTTTGAAAAAATCGTTTGATTTTTCACCAGGATTAATTTTCGTGAGTCGTGTTAATTGTGAGTGTCACATGTCACATAAACACTTGCAATTATAAACAAAACGTCGTAAGTCGGCATCTTGCGTTGATAATTTTATTATCCTAGGAACTTAATAATAATATTAAGTTCTGTTGTTAAGAGAAAGCAGCAAACAAATATAATCACCGACTTACACATTTTGTTACTAAGGCTGTATCACTGACTTACATGATCAGCAGCGGGAAAAATTTTACTTATTATTATTAAGTTCCTAGGATAATAAAATTAACAACGCTAGATTCAGCCTTAGACGTTTTGTTTATAATTGCAAGTGTTTATGTGACACTCACAGGTAACACGACTCATGAAAATTAATCCTGGTGACAAGCCAAACGATTTTTTTAAAATCTAGGAAAATTTCAATAAGCAGCGGCAAAAATGTAATAACTCGCAATGTATCGTCTATTAACATTTTCAGCAGGCAACAAGCTGCGGCTTTGCCTTGCCTTGTACTTGCCTACCTCAAATGTTAATAGGTCCTTAAATTCCTTGTTACTTAAATAGCTATTATCAACAATCTGCACACATGTGTCTCTTAGTTTCTGCCTAACTTCTATACATAAAATTATAATTGGATCCACATTTTAAACTAAAAAAAAAAAATCAAATATATCAAAACAATTTATTACATCTTCAGGTAACAAATATTTACATCTCATTTTTTCTTTTTTACTAAAATGTCTTCAGTCATAGGTTCAATCACAGTTCCCAATTTAGTGGAAATGGCTGGTCTAATCATCTTCCTAAATGCTGTTTCTGGTACAAAAGTACTTCCAACAGGAGCTCTAATGCTTGCTTCAAAATCTTTTACCGATTTGAAAGGAAATGGCAGCTCAGAGACTAAGTGAGACTTAACTTTGGCATCTGCTTTTTCATTGATAATCAGATTACCTTTGTTTTCATCCCTGCGTTTAAACTGTTTTGGGAACTTGATGATAAACCTCTTATTTTTCCGTTTCGATGGCTTAATACCAGTACCTCCCCAAGATCCCCACCCTGGCAAGGTTAGATTGATATCAGCAGGCTTTTCACCTTCGATTTCATTTTGCTTATCTTTTTTAAATTCTTCTAGTACGTCGTCATCCTCAAAAGCTTCCATAATCGTACCCCTTTGATCCGCAGCTTCTTCATTTTCATCAAGTTCAAGTAAATCTGGAATATCAGTATTTAGGTTTACAGCTTTCGTTTTTATTATGTTATTAGGATCTATATTATTTATAGGTTTAGAAACTGATTTCTTCTTTATTTCATCCCTAGTAGAACTGCTTTTCATTACGGCTTCTAACACTGCAGCACGTGCGTTGTACTCTGGATCTTTGTTAGCCTCAACACTCTCAATTAATTCTTCATCAATTATGGGCCTCGTAGCAGATTTTGGCAAGTTTAGATCACTGCGATTTTTTTGCTTTTGGGGTTTTTCTTTTTTAGACTTCTTCTGCTGGCCTTTTACTTGCGTTGCAGCTTTTTGCTTTTTTTGATTTTCAACATTTGTTTTTATTTTTGCATACCTTTGCTGCAGGCGATTTTTAATTTTATCATTAAAAGTTTCGAAGATGTCATCAATTTCTTCAGTTTCTTCACTATCTTCACTCAGATTACTAACATCCCAATTAGTCGTTGCTATAAATTTTTTATTAGTCTTACTGGCTTTTATTTCAGAGCTAGATTTCCTTTTAATTTGCACGTTTAAATTGCCCCGAGCTTCTACAATTTCCTTATGTGTTTTTTCAATATCATCATTGATTGATTTTGATTTATTTTTATTTTTCTTACATGATTTCTCAATTTGTTTCCTTTCTGCTTTGTTGCTGCTTGGACTGGGTGATTCTGTGGGTATTTTTGCAATGTTGTTTTTGATTAGTTTTGAGATTTGTTGAGTTTCCTTAGGTGCATTCCTACCTCTTTTTCTCTCTTTTTTAGTTTTGCCCTGACTGGGCGATTCTGTATGTTCTTCTTCAACCACATTTGAAGTGCTACTGCCAATCACATCACTGTTTGGACTTTCAGTACTTTTCGCTTCATTCTCATTTGGACCAACTTTCTTACTTTCAGATTCCCAAAATTTTCGGTAGCCGCTTACAAATTCTTCAACTTCAGCAGTCGTCTTGATGGGATTAGTCCAAGGATTATCGCTGCTTTTTAAAACTGCCTGGTTGTTAGTAGGTTCTTCTTCCGATTCAGAGTCTGCAGCTGCAGCCTTCGTTTTCTGAGTAAGATCACGACTGATCTGCAGCTGCTGGGCTAATACTTGTCGACTCTGAAATCAAAATGTATTTCTGTTTGAACTCAACTGGCAATTTTAAGTACTATAAAAATATGCTATGATAAATAAGGAGTGAAAGCGACTTTTTGCATTACAAATGTTCATGGTAGATTATTTTTATGGTTTTTAAAATATGCGGCATAATTTTTTTAAAGTTATTCAACAATCTTTGCTATTGACTTTTACTCTGATAGCAAATTGTCAAGTTATTTTCTTCCGTTGTTGTTTTTTTGTTCTCTTAATTTATGCATTTGAAAACTAGCCTATACTAATGTTAATTATTTAAAATGTAGCCTGTCATTAGCATTAGCTGTTGGTTACAACGATAATAAATAATAATAATAAATAATAAATCATAATAATAAATTTGGCCAAGGAGGCTAACGATTAAATCAATACTATGCCTTTAGAGCAGGAGTTCCCAACCAGGGGGGCACGCCTCCCAAGGGGGGCATAGAGAGATGTCAAGGGGGGCGGAAAGCGTTTGTAATTTCTTTTTTTATACCACTGAGGTGGCAAACAGGCAAGAAAAAACAAAAAACCATGTGTGCAATTCACACGTGGTAGAAGTGAAACCTTCAAAAATAGATAATGAGACGAATGTAAAATTTCGGGAAGAGGATAATTGTGTCGTTTCATTGCGAAGTTCCTATGGCTACCTTCCAGCTCCATCATCAGATCAGTACCATGATGATAAGTCATCATAATATTGCACTGTCACGCGATTTACATATACAAAACACCACGGTTGTTGTGATGCCTTTTCTCAAGCTTTGTACTACGCATGCGTGGTGATAGATCGGAGACGCGTTCTTAAATCGGGCATTGTGACTGATTGTTTATTATTTGTTTTATTGTTATAGGTGCAAGATGTCAACGAAAAAAATAAAGTTTTCCGAAGATTACATTAAGTTTGGATTTACTTTTATAGAAAAAGACGAGTTACAGTTGCCTCAGTGTGTGATATGTATGAAAGTTTTAAGTAATGATAGCATGAGGCCCAATCGCCTTGAAAGGCATTTGAAGCAACAACATCCTACCCTGGTTTTGAAGACAAAAGAGTTTTTTTCTTCTAAAGCAGAATCACTCAAGCGGATGAGATTGGATAAATCGGGAAGTTATCACACAAGCGTATCGCAGCATCTCAAAGCTTCATTTGAAATTGCTTTTACGTATGATAGCAAAGCAAAAGAAACCACATACTATCGGTGAAGAATTAATAAAACCATGTGTCCTAAAAGCCACGCAGATAATTTTAGGCGAAGATGCAGAGCAAAAAATGAAGTCTATTTCTCTTTCGAATAACACAGTCAAGCGTAGAATCGATGACATTGCAGCAGACATTAAGTCACAAATAATTAACAAAGTAAAATTATCGCCATTTTTTGCCATTAGTTGCGATGAATCCACCGACATCGTTAATTGTGCACAGTTAATAGTTTATGTTCGTTACATCGGCGGAAATATCATTGAAGAAGAGATTTTATACTCCCAATCTTTGATAGCAAGTACTACATCTGAAGATATATTTAATTCAATATCAAATTTTGTTGAAAAAAATAATTTGGATTGGAATAAGCTCATTGGACTTTGCACAGATGGCGCACCTGCAATGATAGGTGTACGATCGGGCTTAGCTAAAAAGCTCAAGGAAAAAAATCCCGCAATGGTTAGTACACATTGTGTTATTCAGAGGCAAGCTTTGGCTTCCAAAACTTTGCCACAGAAATTACGCCAGACTTTGGACTCAGCTATAAAAATCGTCAACTACATCAAGAGCAGCGCTTTGAACAGTCGGTTATTTACATTACTCTGCGAGGATCTCGATTCTGATCACAAAGTTCTTCTGTTCCATACAGAAGTACGCTGGCTGTACAAAGGCAACATGTTGGCTCGCCTTTATGATTTGAAAGAAGTAATTATTTTTCTTGAGTTCAAAGAAAAACACGATTTCCTCACAATGTTCAAAGATGACATATTTCAATGGAAGTTGGCTTATTTAACTGACATATTTGGTGCCTTGAATGAGCTAAACTTGAAACTTCAGGGCAGAAACGGTACTATAATAAACAATTATGATTATATTCAGGGGTTCATAGCAAAGCTTCAACTTTGGAATCAAAAATTATCTTCTGAAAATGTTATATCTTTTTCTCGGCTGTTCGAAGCAGCTAAAAATAACACACTGGACGCAAATTTGAAAGCTGACATAAAAGCTCATTTGCAAGCGCTGGAAGACGAATTTCGCCGATACTATCGAGACATCGATTCCGAGTCACCAATATGGCACATGACAAAAAATCCATTTTTTGTCGATGTGTTACAGTTACCAGAAGAAGTTCAGGAAGAATTTCTAGAAATAAAGGCTGATTCGTCCATGAAAGATGACTTCCATCTTTTGACATTGGAGCAATTTTGGATCAAAAGATTGCCTGTTAATTCGAAACTTGCCTCTCTTGCTTTACGAGTACTAGTTCCTTTTTCTTCAACTTACTTGTGTGAGACAGGCTTTTCTGCTCTAGTATTAATTAAAACTAAACAGCGAAATCGTCTTGATGTCAATAGCGACCTAATGATAGCTCTGACAAAAACAGAACCTAGAATTAACCAACTGGTTCTGAACATGCAATCTCAAGTGTCTCATTGTATTGTATTGTATTGTATTGTATTTTTATTCATCATAATATACACCGTGGTGCTTAGATATGTCACAATTCCAGTTTAAATATAAAAAATATAAAAATAAAAAAATACAATGCATTTACAGAAATAGTCAACTACAGATAAATACAGTAACAACAAAAATACTAAAGTCAATAAAACAAGACAGTCTTAATTTTCAACAAATCTGAAATCGGAAAGTTCATAGTAGACATTGGCCAGAAGATGTTTTTTAAGCTTAACTTTGAAGAGTTTTGTTGGGGCATTTTTGAGAGTACTAGGAAGCGAATTAAATAATCCTATTCCGAAATTATGTCGTTTAGTGGACGTTAGTCTCTGCTGCGGAACCTGTATATCGCCTCGACTGCGGGTGTCGTAACCATGGGCATCGCCGTTTTTTGTATAATCGCCATAATGTTCTTTTATGTATAATAGATTACAATATAGTATTGCTGACGGTAGCGTTAATATGTTATATTTTTTAAACAATGGTTTACAACTGTCTAACTGACTCGCTCCCGCCAACACTCTCAAGGCTCTTTTTTGTACAATGAAAATTTTTTTAATATGTGTAGAGGTACCCCAGTTTATTAGACCGTACGTCATTACACTATGAAATAATGCGTGGTATGCAGTAATGGCAGCATCTAAGTTTACTCGATTTTTTATTTGTCTAAATACATAAATTGTTCTTGATAACTTAATTGAAAGATTGTCAACATGTGCTTGCCAAGTTAGTTTGTTATCCAAGGTAAGGCCTAAAAATTTGACGGTTTCACAGATATTTTGTTTATTTGAAAATAGTAAAGTGGTAGTTTTATTTTGGTTTAAACAAAGCTTATTTGCCTGGAACCAATCTGAGGCTTGGTTGATAATGTTGGTTTGTAACTGATTGACTAGAGTTTCATCTTCTACGTGGTTTGCAAAGGTCGTATCGTCTGCAAATAAAGTCGTGAAAACTGGGATGGCATTAGGCAAATCGTTAACATAGATTAAAAATAATAACGGTCCCAATACACTTCCTTGTGGGACACCATGTTGAATTAAAGACATCTGGCTATACTGACCTTTGCAAAATACACATTGAGATCTGTCAGATAAGTAGGATGAAATTAGTTTTAGAGTTACTCCCCTGCAACCGTAATACTCCAGTTTATCTAGTAAAATGCTTTTTGAGACACAGTCGAACGCCTTGCTTAAATCAAGAAATAGTGCAAAGGAAGATTTTTTGTTTTCCAATGATTCTGTTATATAATTAATGAGATTCAGCACGGCTCCCGACGTGTCCCTTCCTTTTCTAAACCCAAACTGTCTGTCCGTAAAAATATGGTTGGTTTCAAAGAAATTTAGAATTCGAACTGCAATAATTTTTTCTATAATTTTGGCCAAAATGGGGAGAAGCGCAATGGGTCTATAATTGGATCTATCATCAATTTCACCCGATTTATATAGAGGTATAATTTTGGCTTGTTTCAATTTATTAGGAAATATGCCCGTCTTTAATATGATGTTTGCAATATGAGCTATCGGGGCAGATAAACATAAAACATTTTAGTACCTATTCTTATTTTATTTTTATTTTTTTATAAAACATTTATTATTTTAATTTCAAATTTTAAAAATTGTTTATTAGAATTAAAATAAAAGGCTTTTAAGTACATAATGTGCGTTTTATTTTGTATTTATTGAAAATCTAAGGAGGGGGGGCATGAAAAAATTATTAATAGTCTGGGGAGCCTCAACAAAACAAAGGTTGGGAAACCCTGCTTTAGAGGATTAGGCTAAACTGCAAAATCCGGGGCAAATTCCCCTTCTTTTACTTGCTTCCCTTATAATTTTGGTTATGGTTACTGGAAAAACATGGTTAATAATAATTAATAACTTCTTAAACGTCAAATTTTGATTTGTGAAGGGCGTCCTGATTGTTCCTTGCCGTCAATCAATTCAAAACCTTTTTGAAATCGGCAAGCCACTTGTACACAGCCCTGAGTTGCTAGATTATTTTCAGAAACTAATCAATATTTCCTGTATATCGTTTGGACTTTTTCCAAGTTTGAAACAAAATTTAATGTTCACAAGTTATTCGTGATCCATTTTTACGACAAAGTGCAAAAAACAGGTTTACAAAGGCAACAGTTAAAACTAGACTGATGAACAGATCAATTTAACACTTGTTTAGCTACTAGATTATTTTTGTTAAGATAAATACAGTATTCTCTCGATATATCTACAACTATGGTACCATTTGGCATATTATCTGATCATATGCATAAAAAATCATGTTTCGTTAATGTTAATAATTCTATAACCATTTGTACTAGAACTGAAAGTCAGATTAGCTCTTATAAATTTTTTAATGTAAAACCTTGCCTATAGATTTAAAAGTTAAAAAAACACGACCGGGCTCCAGTTATAATTTTTATCTTAAGCCTGTATGACACGACGCTAAATTTTGTACAAAATTTACTTGTAAATTTTCAAATAAATTCACTGATAATTTTTTTTTCAAAAACAAAATTGCCTGTTTGCAACGTGTGCTAAATTTGATGTTAAATTTGGCATGCGCAGATGCGTACTAGCAAATATTTTAAGTGGAAACAGTACCCTCTAGAGGGCATTGGTTGAAGTATGCGTTTGTTTTCATGTTATTTGTCGTTTCTTAGCTATTTTCAGAGATTGGGTTAAGGCATTTATCTTAGAGACCCTTACATGTAACTTAGATAGGAGCGCCAACATTAATCCCGGTGTTAAACAATGCTAATAAAATGCAGGTTATGTTTATGTTTACATTCCCCGTCATGCGCTGCAGTTTAGTATAATTACGATACTTCTGCACATTTTTAATAATTTACATGACAATTCAGCTCAAAATTTAGCAGCCAATTTTCTGTATGCAACGGTGCTTAATATTTTTATGAAAATCGTACGACACTCATTAATGACCAATAGAAAAATTAGTTCACAAGCCGTAAACAAGACAATAAAAAAATTTCTTGGAAATTTTTTGTAGGTAGACCAACCTAACTGTGAGGGTTTGTGGCGTTACGATTTTCTTACCGAATCTGCATTCGAGCATTAATTCATATCCGGAAATTATTTTCGTGCATTCCAACAACGTCCTAATTTGCCCTCGCGTCCCGCTCGGGCAAATTAATACGACGTTGTTGGACGGCACTCAAAAAAATTTCCGGAAAGAATTAATGCTCTTATGAGATTATATGTGAAAATTTACAAGTAAATTTTGCATAAAATTTAGCGTCGTGCCGTAAAGGCTTTAATTAAAACATTATTTGTTTTGGTCTCTTGACATGTAAACAACACATTCATTCACAGTTGACGTCCAACATAACTATGATTTTACAATTTGTCAGTGTTTTTACGCATCCCGGTGTGGTAAAATGACTAGAAAATGTTTAGCTCTCACTTAAACAAAAAAGTTGCTTTGTAGTACTAAAGGGTATATGCAGAAAGAAAATTGATATTTACAACTAATTTTTGAAGTTTCAAAGCGTCAACTACAAAATTTACCTACCAAAGGCAGCTTGCTTGATGGCGATGGTGGTTTTCATATTCGAAAGCAAAATCTCGAATAGAAAATGTTAAAAAAATGTCGGCCAAAAAATTTAAAACAGTAGGTACACGGAGCGCTGCGCAATTCACAGCGCTCGGTTTTATTCAAAAATGAAAACTTTGCACTGTAAAATGCAAGGGTACGACGAGCAAAGCGAGGAGTGCCCTAAAGGAGTAAGTGCTACAAAATGCCTTATAAACGAGGTATCATACAGTATTTTATCTACTTTGCCACTTTTTTAAGCAAGAAAATGAAAATTTTTAGTATTTTTATTATAGCATCGCTTTGTGTCTATTACGATACGCAAACGCGTATTGTAATAGCCTCAGTATGAACGCAAAGTAGATAAATAACAATTACAAAATCTCTACTACAGCAACTGTATTACTAAGAAAAAACTAAAAATGTGTGTATACCTACCTCTTTGTCATATTTTGCTCGAACTTGCTTGCTTTTAGCCCACTGTCCTGTACTGCGATGTCTTAAACTAGCTCGCTCTTCAGCTCTGACGCGCTCAATTTCATCCAACTTCTTTAAAGCCTCCTCTGGATTAGTTTTTTGTAACTCTTCAAACTCCTTCATTTGCTTCTTAATCCTATCCTGCCTTTGAACACGGTGATACTTCTTGCTCTTAATTTTACCCTGCCTGCGAGCTTTAGCTTCCTTGTAACTCTGAACTGCTCTCATTTTGGCCAAATCTTTTCTTCGCTCCAACATTTCTTGCATTGTCAAAGGATATTCCGATGGCGTTTCAAGGTTGAAAACTTCTACTTTGGGTTCAAGCGCCTCCAATTTCTTCTGTAAATCTGTTTTTACTCGAAACCCTGTGAAATTCTTGCTGGCCTCCAGCTTCGTATTGGCCGACAGTGGAAATGTAAGGTGGTTGGATGCACGATTTGATGTCACCACAGCATCCCAGCGACCTAACTGCTCTTTAACGTTTGAAAATGCTACGGTGCGTCTAATTCGCTCGGCATGGGGCTTTTCCAATGGCTTCTGTAGTGTTTTAGTTTTATGTTCTGCATTTTTAAGCTTCTTGCTTATTTCTACACGGCTCGCTTTCCCTTTTAAAACTTTGCTTAGGTCATCTACGCGAATGGTACCCTGGTGGCCTCTTCCAGATTTCACTAAATTGAATTCTGATATTTGGGTAGTTGGTTCAGTCCGAGACGGTATTTGTAGTTGGGTTTTCTTATTTAAATTTAAAACATCGTTTATGAGTTGAGCATGTTGCTCAACAGTTATATTTGTATCCGAGTCTCCGATAAACTTTTTCTTCGCACCTTTCGTTTTCATTTTACTTGGCATTTGAGCACGTTTTAACCCCATCACCTATAAATTTGAGGTTAAAATTTTTAAACTTCAAAAATCATATAAGAAACACAGCAGCAGGGTTGCCAACAAGAAAATACACTATTGCCATACATGTCATATTTTGGGTAAACTTATATTACAATTTTTTATGAATTAGGGATTAGTACTAAGCAATTGTAATTATTATAACAAACTTAAACACATTTAATAAAAAATTAATCATATATTTTTTAATGGAAGTGTGAATACCCTGTTAAATGGCGTTAATTGTGATGGAATATTATACCAGTTTAAATTTAATGTTTTCCATTGTTATTTACTACGTTTTATTTTAATTACGGTTTCTGTACAATTTGTAATTTTTTGACAAATGCTTAAAAAATTAAAATCAAATTTTTGGCTAATTATAAGATCACTGTAAAAGGAAGTTGTGTGCGTGTATCACACCAGATTTTTTGTTCTTTAAATATTATTTAAAACTAGTGAATCATCCGAGCTACGCTTCGCTTCGCTAATTACAAGATTTAATTAAATATAATTTAATTTTACTTTACTTTTTCGTACTTTTTTGAAAATAAAAACCGATCTACGAGTGCAAAGAAAGTAATATGGAAATAGTCTCAACATTTGAGCATTTGTGAATAATAATGACAGAGGATGGCCGAATAGAAGCAGAACTGAGGAACAGAATGAGGAGAGGGAATAGGATCTACTATAGTCATATCGAGAGATAAAAAAAAACTGTTCCTCAGCGGGCTGTGGAAATTCAACGTACGAATAATATTTTGGTGACACTGTACGTCAATGTCAAATTCGAGGTTAACAGGTTAGGTTTTGCGTCATTTTGTGTCATAACTGACGGAAAACCTAACCTGATAACATCGAATTTGACATTGACGTACAGTGTCACCAACATATTATTCGTACGTTGAATTTCCACAGCCCGCTGTGGAACAGGTTTTTTTGGATCTCTCGATATACAGTGTGACCAGTAAAGTCCGCATCATATGGGATTTTCTTTTATTAACGGCTTTTTTCGAAATTTGACTTTGGCATCAATTTGTGCTTCGATCGAGATGAAAACTAACCAAAAAAATAGTAGTCACGTCATTCGCATTATCTGTCAAATTTAATTTTTTTTTCAAGAAAAATTCAAAAGTGGGGTTATTTCTCAAAATATCGAAAAAAGTTATTAGAAAAAGTTTTTCTAAATGCAATTTTTAGCCCATATGCAAAATTTCAGCTGTATAAGATAATTTCGATTATTTTTTTGGTTAGTTTTCATCTCGATCGAAGCACAAATTGATGCCAAAGTCAAATTTCGAAAAAAGCTGTTAATAAAAAAAAATCCCATATGATGCGGACTTTACTGGTCACACTGTATATAATACACATATATTGCTAGTAGGGCCTGGAAACGTCCGAAAACATTACGGCGCCGACAAAGTCTCACTTAGAGTATAACGCGTCTCGTGCGCATGCGTGAGAATTCGAACTCCGCCTTTAAAAGCGAATTTTAAACTTGACCACTTCCCCATTGGGCGCACATCTCACCATTATACATTGAAGAGTTGGTTGTCTGTCTCACTTCCTTCGTGAGTTTCCCACTCATAGCCGCTAGCAATATAGTAAGTATTAGATATATGACTATAGTACGATATTGGGAAAAAAAGAGATAGACCAAAAGGTGAAATTAATGGTACATAACGCGATAACAATACCGACAGTAGGTATTGTACGCTAGTGAAAATTGGACGATACAAACTAAACATGAGAGTATAATAACGGCCATAAAAATGAAACACTTGAGAAGAATAGCGGATAAGACAACGTTTGATAGAGTACGGAATGAGGAAATAAGAGAAACGTTACAACAGGAACCAATAGTGTAGAAAATTAAAAAGAGGTAGTTAACATGGTACTGTCATATATAACGAATGAAACCAGAGAGAATATGCAGAAAAGTGTTCGAAGCAAGAAGTGTGAAGAAAAAAGAAATGGAAAACCCAGGAAGAAGTGGATAAGTCAAATCATTGTTGTGGGAAAGGCAAGAGGAAAGACAGTGAATGAAATGAAAGATTAGCAAGAGACAGAAAAGAATGGAAGGATTGGGTTAAGGAGGACTGGGACGTATAAATCCGACGCTGGAAGGCATAAGGATAAGAGCGAAGAAGAAGAAGGGATGTTATGACTATCATAACAAAGTGTTATATATGCAAATAACAAACAAAACCTAACCTACTAACTTCGAATTTGACATAGACTGACAATGCACTTCAGTGCTGCCAACTGATTCAGGCTATCCAGGGCATGCGTTTTGAAATCCGAGTTCATAGAGCGAGGATTTTAAGACATATACGGCTGTTAGGATTCATAACATCCGCGGTTTGTTCAATAGTTTATCGGTTACAGTATGGTAATGGTTGCCATGTACGGTGAAGGAATATTACTCTACAAATACAGTTGTTTCAGTATGGTAAGCGATGCCATGTACGGTAAAGGACTATTACCGTACAGATACTGTTATGACTTCACTTAGTTACCAGCCTACTTTTGTATATGTAAACAAAGGCTTAATATCCGGAAACCGATAAATTCTTTTTTGCACTTCCGGGACTAAAGTTGATACTTTAGTGCCCGTAAACAGGGACTAAAGCACCTCATTTAATCCCTAGGGACTAAAGTAAAAATGATACCGTAACTATGCTAAATTTATGTACACACGAGGTTAGTAGGTTAGGTTTTGTTTGTCATTTAACAAATACTGACGCAAAACTTAATCTGCAAATCTCGAATTTGACATATACTGACAATACATTTCAGTACTGCCAACTGATTCAGGCTACCCAGGGCCTGCTGCAATTCAGTTTTTAAAAAATTGTAATTGTCAGTTTCCAAATTGACAGATTCCACATTTTGAAAATGTTTGATGATAATGTTCCCACAAGTGCAAAAAATAGCGTATATACCTTGGGACTAAAGTGCCTAAATCCCTTGAGTGGTTGTTGCCCTCGGGGCAACAAACTCCACTCGCGGGATTAAATGGTGCACTTTAGTCCCTCATGATATAATATACTATTTTTCCCAGCCGGTTAGAATAGTAGGCATTGCTCACCTCATCTGAGGTTCGTTTTTCTTACCTAGGTAAGAAAGTAAATCATGCAATTTTTATGAAGAAACTGTACCGCATGTTAGCTGACTGCTGACGCGTGCTGATTCTGACAGCTGACATATTGATAGTTGACGGAATGACGGATAATTGACTTTATGACTTGTGTTACAGTCTGTTTATATTAAGGCTGGGAATCGAATACGAATTATTCAAATATTCGAATATTCGAATATTCGAATATGAATTTTTTCGGGAGAGAATTATTCGAATATTCGAATATTTGAATATTCGAATATTTGAATGCTCGAATATTTGATTATTCGAATATTCAAATAATTGCCTATTCGAATATTTGACCGACTGAATATTTTTGGATGATTTGAGTTTTCAAATACCTACATAAATAAATTCAATTATTTGAGTACTTGCATGTTCGGATATTTGAGTATTTGGATATTATGTAGGTGGAGAGTGAAGAGTTGGAGACAGGAGTGGGGCTCACGCGCGCCTTCACAGTCCCATTTCCCAAATTCCTAGTGTCGCTAAATGTCTGTTTCGCGGAATCGAATAACAAGGAAAAACATAGACCTTTAATCTTTCTATTTAGTGCATTCGAGCTCCACCATGTCCACGGCCACGCAAGGCTGCCGCTCGAAAATATGGCATTTTTTCGAACAAAAAGAAAATAACAGAGTTCAGTGCAAGTTTTGCAATTTATTACAGTGTTACTGTCAAAGGGACCAGTAACCTTTGGAACCATTTGAGAAATAAGCATAATTCGACTTTGACGAGCTGGTAGGTATGTATTTTATTTATTTGCACTTTCATTGCATTTTCTTCCATTCCACTCGCATTTTCAAGCGTCGCACGCCCTTATATACGGCTATAATATGAGTAGGTACGGTACAATTAAGTGTGAGATAATTCATACGGTTTTATTTTATCAATAATTAAAAGCTAAATCTGGTTTCCAATGTTTCCATCCCAGTTCTGTTCTCACGCGGCGTCGTCTCGACTCTGGAGTCTCGCCAAGCTGAAGTTTCAAGAATTCGCCTACTTCAATATTTATTTATTACTATTATTATTTTGCACCCAACAACTGTATACATTTACCGATTGGCATATCCAGCTCCAGGATCAGAATAACAAGAACAAGGCAAGATGGCATATGACCTCAGCCTCAGCCGACCTTCCCGACCTGACACAATAAATCGAGGATTTCGAGCCCCGAACTGAAATCGAACCCCGTCTATTTATTTACAAAAATAACAACAACGCTAGCTTGATCCACAGTCCACACCGCGACGCCGCCAATGCGTTTCCAGGAAATAATAAACAAAATTATGACTAAGAGATGGCATTACCCTGTGAGACGGATTTATACAGAAAGCGATGAAGTGAGAGAGACAGAAACGTATACTTTGATACTTTGGACTTTTAATTTCAGGAGCTTATTCGTACACCAAAAAATTTGAAAAAAGTATAACGGATGCTTGCACCTTGCAACGTGTCTAGCTACTGGTCATTGAGTAATATGTATGTAGTCTATGTAGGTACCTATCTTTTGAAAGAATTTTAAGAAATCAGATTTAATTTTCGAAATTTAAAGTCGTTAATAAAATAATGATATTTTTCGATTAAATAGTTTTCTAATACAAAAATGTTGCAATTTGAAGTTTTAAATGACGAACCCCCCCTTGTGTCACAAATATTACTAAAATTGTCAAC
Source organism: Agriotes lineatus (assembly GCA_940337035.1). Taxonomy (NCBI): domain Eukaryota; kingdom Metazoa; phylum Arthropoda; class Insecta; order Coleoptera; family Elateridae; genus Agriotes; species Agriotes lineatus. Next base: position 258,118,581 of record OW679194.1, on the reverse strand, counting down.
CTCTGTTTCTTGCCCATTCCTATTTCCTATTCTATTCTTCACACATAATTATAAAACTTTCTAAAAGGTAAGGGAAATATTATATTGATGAAAATTTCAACAATCAGTTTAATAAAAAGTACAATTTTCTCTCTTCTTTCTCTCTCTCTTTACTGGTCCGTCGCCATCTTGTCCCCGCCATTTTGAATATTTTGAACGAATGTTATATTCATTGCACTGTTGCAGTACTTCAACGGATCGTGATGATTCCGATACTGCATCAACAAGTCAAGCGAGTGCTTCAAGTTCGATGGCTTCGACATCCATTTCTACTCTACAACCAAAGAGCATATATGCTCTTTGCTACAACCAAGAATAACCGAAATATTCTCATCATCCAGGGTTAATGAACAAAAACAAGAAATCATAACGCAATTAATTACAAAAATGATTTGCACTGACACCCTACCTATATCATTCATCGAAAACAAAGGGTTTAAGAATCTTCTATCCAAAATTGCGCCTTCGTATAAAATTCCAGTTAAAAAAACCATCAAACTTCGGATTGACGCTTTGTATGGGACAGAAAAACAAAAACTCGCTGAGGAGCTCAGCAATGCAGCAGACCACCTTGCTCTTACTACAGACTGCTGGAGTTCCCGAGTAAACGAATCGTATATCACCTTCACAGCTCATTACATAAACGAGAACTGGGAACATGTTGGCACACAATATCACTACTGAGATAATAGAAGAGCGACACACAATATCCAACTTAAGTGACAAAATCCAAAGCTTCCTGCAAGAATGGGACATAAACTAGAAATGTTGTGCAATTGTCCACGATAATGCCTCTAATATTGTTGGAGCTCTTCGAGAATTGCCCTACGAATCAGTTTGTTGTATAGCCCACTCTTTGCAATTGGTATTGAATAAACTGCTGAAAGATAAACCAGTCATTGATAAATGCAGCAATATTGTAAGCCATTTCAAACATTCAAACATCGCAACAACAGCTTTAACCCACAAGCAAACTCAACTAAATTTGGTGAATCACAAACTTATCCAATCGGTTAAAACACGTTGGAATTCAACATTTTATATGCTGAGACGGATAGTGGAACAACGAGAAGCGTTGATTGGTGTTTTATCAGACCGAACAGTAACAACAAGATCTCAAGCAGGAAATCTGACGGTTACAGAAGAGGAATGGAGTCTTGTTGAAGGTATTGTCAAGGTCTTGGAGCCATTTGAAGTTGCAACAAACCTACTATCGTCAGAAAGTCAACCGACCATTTCAATGGTGATGCCAATTTTGAAATCTTAATGAACAATTTCATTACAAAAACCAGTGAAGATGAGCTGGATGAAGTAAGTGAAATGAAGCGTGATTTGGAGGCTGAATGTAAATCAAGATTCAAAGATATATTTCCTGTTTCTATCACTGGAGCTTTGAAAATTGGAATATTGGACATCTCCACATTCTTGGATCCACGGTTCAAGGACACAGAAAGATTTATGGAAGCTGTACAAAAAACCAAGGCTCATTTGAAGAATATGTTGGCAAATGATAGACGCATAGTCCCTTTAGTAGAAGAGGTACCTGTAAATCCCACAAAAAAAAACTGCGTTGGACATTTTGTTTCCCATCAGTGGCAGCGATAACCAAGTGGACACTACTTATGATGAAGTTGACATGTATTCATCGGAATGTCATATCCCAAAGAATCTATGCAAACTACAATGGTGGAAAAGCTATAATAACAACTATCCAAAACTTTCTCAGTACGCGAAGAAGTATTTGTGCATCCCAGCTACCTCCACGCCTTCTGAGCTGGCCTTTTCAAAAGCTGGCAATGTAGTGAATGCAAAGCGGACTTGTCTGAAACCCGATAATGTTCAAAAATTATGTTTTTTGAGCAATGTTAAGTGAAAACTATGTATTATACCTATATACAACAAATACTAATTTTTTGTAACTTATACCTAAATCACTTTTTTTTAATTTTTTTTTATCATGTGGTTCTACTAGATTGTAGGATTGTAGATTGTAGATGGAAATACAAATTAATAAAAAAATAATACAAAAACACATACATTATTCAAAAATTGAGTTTACTTTACAGGGGTGTGGGTATATTATGATCCGAATATTCCAATAGTTCAGTTCAATTCTGAATATTCGCACTTGGCTATTTGCACATTTGAGTTTGAATATTTGAATATTTGCTCGAAGATTCGAATATTCGAATATTCAAATAGTCGAATATTCGAATATTCAAATATTCAAATAGTCGAATACTCGAATATTTGAGTTCAACTATTTGAATATTTGAATTTGACTATTTGAATACTCATTCGAATACTCGAATATTCGAGTTCAACTATTCGAATATTTGAATTTGACTATTTGAATACCTATTCAAATATTCGAATTATTCGAGTATTCGAATATTTTTCAGATAGAATATTCGAATACTGAAATCTGAAAAATTCCCAGCCTTAGTTTATACGAGGAATTCGCAATGCATTCTGTGAGTGTTCACAGCCTTTTGATGCAGGTAAGTACGAAACCTTAAATGGCCCTTCATTATTCATTCGAAGGAATTAAGTTGACATCTCGCGCATGCGTACTCACGACAGGAGAGGCTAAAAATCACAGTGCGCGCCCGCGCTTTATTACTACCTTTTACAATAAAGGAAGTATTGGATTCACCCCAAAAATTCGAAATTGAGTTTTCAACAGATCTTCACGTTTTAGAGTCCCCTGATCCCAAAAAACATATTTTTTTCATTGGTCTGTCTGTCTGTCTGTGAAGAGAATATCTCAAAAACGGAAAGAGGTATGGCGTTGAAACTTCATATATAAGTTTTGTGTACTATGTAGATGCGACAGCAAGCTTTTGAAGAAAATCGCATAACCGGAAGTAGGTGTTTACTCTTGTGATTTTTCAGTTTTTTTCGATTTTTTCAAAAACGGCTCTAACGATTTTTTTTAACTTAAATTTTTATTACATTTTTAATGTGTATTGATGTGAGATAGGTGATTTTCCAATTGAATACTTCTAAAATGAGTTTCTTTGGTTTTTTTTTTCAATTTTTTTTATTAACTCCTATTTTAAATAGAACACCCGGTATATTATTACATTTTTGAATTCAGCTTAAAATTCTAGGGAAAAGTTGTCTCTTGAACTAACACTCTATTTTGTACCGTTTTTGTAAAATTTGTAATTTTTGAAAATTTTTGACAAATGGTTCAAAATTAAAAATCAAATTTTTGGTTAATTATAAGATCACTGTAGAAGGAAGTTGTGTGCTTGTATCACACCAGATTTTTTTTTAATCCAACCAAAACTGCGTTTACAGTTTGACCTCAGTGGACATAACCTCAAAAAGTATACATAGTAAAGTGATTTTTTAACGACAAAAACACTATTATGTATTTATTTCGAAATTAAACGAATAATGAACAGTGAAAAATTGTATTTATGTAATGTAATTTAATAATAATTCTAAATTTATGACTGCATTAAAATTGAAAGTAAAGGAACAATTTGTACAACTTTGAATGGTAATTCCCGTTTTTAAATGATTAACTGGTATGTTCAAATCTGAATTAACTTTATTTGAAATATTTGTAGCTGCAGTACTTTGTGGAATTGCCGGAATGTCAGAGGTAGATGGCTCTGATTGTGGTTCTGCCAACTGTACCATTTTGGCAATTTTTTTTACGTTTGAGGGAATCCTCCACATATCCTTCGGCGGTGTTTGACGATTTCCAACCTCCATGGCGTTTCAAGTCTAAAAATTAGCAAAATGTTAAGCTATCATACAATTTAATCGGTCCAGTATCTTCGGAGGAGATAGCAAACAAAGAAAGACACCACCGATTTTATGATATAGATGGTAAATGCCGCTTGCCTACAGTAAAAATGTAAATTAATTAATATACTAAAACCATGTTAAAATTATATATTAGGTTACTACAGTTTTTCTAATCAATGATACTTAAATTATGTTAAAATCTGGTAACTATGTAGCAAATAGCAACCCTAAAAAGCAAAATTGCTAAATGTTGCATAATATCTGTGGATTTATAGATTTATTATGTACTGGAAAATTTGGATTAGACAATAGCTCTTGTCACATTATTCCTAAACATTAATTTTGTCATTCATTTATTATTTTCAGCTTCTTTTACTTTAAGTGTCGAGGATCGTTCGTACTGCGCGGGAAGTGTAACGAAGGTAATGACCCGCTAGCGACTTACATTATGTTCCCCCGTCTTCAAACATACCACACACTCAACAACCCTAAACCTAACTTACAATTAAATTAAATCATGAGTTCAAATCTGTTTTCTCTCTGAGAAAATTCTCGCCAATGGCCAGACTGAAACCCGTGTCCATCTGGTTTCTAAGTAGGCTGCCAATCCACTCAACCACCCAGGTGGCCTATTCGCAAACAAATTTCATTAAAAAAATCGTAAGTCAAAAGGTGAGAAAGTCAATACTTGAAAAAAAAGAAAGCTGGAGGGGTCAAAAGTGGATAGCCGAAAATAACGAGAATCGATAATCGAAATACATACATCTTCCAGGTAAGTAATTAGTAGTTGGTATTTAAAAAATCCGAAAAGTTGGAAATCGATAATTTTTTTACAAAAACATAAAGTAGGTACACGACTTTAAAATATTAAGTCTATGTAATTTCATTCCTAATATGAAAAAAATGTTTCCTGGCATTTTGGGAACAGTAATCGTTAGGGTCTAATTCCGTCAAATAGGGAGGATATTTCACCCTGCCTTGTTGATGAAAGCCAACGCTATGATAGACTTATAGACTGAGACATTGTCAGAGCTGGGCAATAATTAAGCACTTTGTAATTCAATTACTAATTAAATTTCTTTCTGTTGATTTGTCTTTGAATTAAATTACTACTTTTCAAAATACGGTAATTATAATTGGTAATTGCCGGTTTTTAAAGTACTCGATAATTACTATTTGAAAGTAATTAATTACTACATCCAATTACTCAATTACTTTTGAGTATTCATTTCTGGTAATTCGATTACTAAATTACTGACTGGCGTCGATTGGGTATTAAATCTCCACAACGCAAAAAATAAGATAAGGACTTATTAAGTTACATGTTAAGTAAATGGCACTAGGGCATTCCTGGAGCAATATAAGTATAATTTATGATTTTCTATGACTAGTCGGATAACAGCTAGTTTTGTACACGAGCAAAGACACATTTGGTGTGTGCGTTTGTAGATGAGATGTGCATGTGTTGTGTCTTGTGTAGTATAGGTTGTGCAGGATGTGGCATTGTAGCTTGCTAATAATCATTGTGGAAGAAGCAAAAAATATGTCTGCCATAAATACAGAAATATAATTTAATTTTTCCATAACAATTGACAACAAATAGCTTCATTATACAATAATGGTTCATAATAATTATTAATTTATTTCAATTTACTTGTTTAAAATGATGTAGCTATCTAAATACTACTAAATAAAAATATACGACAACAATTTCTAGTGAAAGTAATTGGTAATTGAATTAGGTACTATTCATCTGGGGAAAGGGAAAGACCCGGGGGGACTTCAGCCTTAAAAGGCCCCTGTCCGTTTGTAAAAACCTGGATACTTACCTAATATTAATGAAAAATGCAGAAAGTAGTTAGTACAAATCTGTAAAGGGGTTTACACGGAACTTCCCTCGTGCGAGTTACATTTGCTTACTTCTGGATCTATACTTAAAATACAGAAGAGAAGTGACTGACGTTTGTTTTCTAAATAAATTTTTAAACAACAGAATTGATTGTGATTTGTTATCTATTGTCAGTCTGTATATACTGGCATATAGAACTACATAGACCAAAAAATATATTCCATCTACCTACATGTCGAACGAATTACATAGTTAACTTGCCTATGATAAGAATAATTATAACCACCAATGCATATTTTCACCAGTCAGAAAACAATATATTTAACATAAAGCCTAAATTCTTTAGAAAAAAAAAGTTAATATGTATTGTTATAATAAAGTTTGATTGCAGCCATCTCTATGAAACCCGAACCAGTAGTAGGAATGTTTAGTTTTTCATTTGTAATTAGGTATTATTAGTTACTAAATTACAACTTTTAGTTATTAGTTTGTACTTTTTATTTTTTATATTATACTAGTATATACGGCAAGGGGCCTGAACCGCAAATAATATTGGGCATGCCCCGTTTTATTGGTGTAAATCATATATATAATACACATATATTGCTAGTAGGGCCTGGAAACGACAGAAAACATTACGGCGCCGACATAGTCTCACTTAGAGTATAACGCGTCTTGTGCGCATGCGTAAGAATTCGAACTCCGCCTTTAGAAGCGAATTTTAAACTTGACCACTTCCCCATTGGCCGGACGACGCCGCCGCGCTTGCACACAGCTCACCATTATACATTAAAGAGTTGGTTGTCTGTCTCACTTCCTTGGCAAGTTTTCCACTCATAGCCGCTAGCAATATAGTAAGTATTAGATATATGGTGTAAATAAATAAATAAAAATAAAATATAAGGGATGCATCGATCTCTGCATATCTATCCATTTTACGATATTTACGCAATCTTTTGGGTTCCATTTTCATTAAGGGTAAAAATTTAAGCTATGTAATTATTACTTTTATCTATATATATATATCGGTTTTAAAGCGTTTGACGACGCTGTCCGATCTCTAGACTTCTCCTCCACCTACTTCTATCTTGGAAATGCTCATCTTGAAGATTTTGTTCGCTCATTGCCTTTCTAATATTTGTGCTCCAAGTTGTTCTGGGCCTTCCCCTTTTTCTTTTTTCTGGGTGCATCCATTCGAATGCTGCTCTGGGTAATCGATGTTCTCCCATTCGTTTAACGTGTCCGTACCAAATTAATTGTCTTTTTTCAACTTCTTCAGCTATTGTATGTTGCAGGCCGATCAGTGCTTTAATTCTAGTATTGGGGATCATTTCTAGCCTTGATATTCTGCATGATCTTCTCAGGGCGTCCATTTCTAAAGCAGCTATTCTTTTCTTCTCTACTTTATGCCATCTCCAAGCTTCTGCACCGCATAGAGTGATGCTCTGTACTGCTGCTCTGTATATGCTATATTTTAGTTCCTTGGATATTTCCTTGTGCCACCATATCGAATTTAGCCGTTTAATTGCCTTGCGCCTTTGCCCTATCCTCTCTCGAATCTCTTCTCCGTCTCTTCCATCTTTCTCTATATTAATTCCTAAATATTTGTAGCTATCACATACGCATATTTATCACCATTTCCTAAATCTAAATCATCAGATTCTTCTCTTACACACAAGTACCTACTTTGTTTTATTTATATTTATTGAAAGACCGGCTTTTTCATACTCTTCTTTTATTTTTCTAGTCATGTATTCCAGGGCATCCTTGTCTTGAGCAAGAAGGACCTAATCGTCTGCAAATTGTAGAGTATAGATGTTTGTATTTTCTACTGGTAATCCCATTCCGGCGCACTTTTTCTTCCAGTTTTTTTAAAGCATACTCTACATATATATTGAAAAGAGTGGGTGCCAGACAGCAACCTTGTTTGAGGCCTTTTGTTGCAATGAATCCCTCAGATATGGTATTTCCTATTTTTACTTGTAACTTTGTATCTTTATATAATTCTTTGATGGCTTTGATAATAACAATGTTGATACTCGTTTCCTCTAATGCCTGCCATCATTTTGAAATTGGAATGCTATCATAGACCATTGATAAATCAATAAATAACAAATGTACGCTTCTTCCCGTGTTTATTTTCTTTTAAATTATTTGTTTCAAGCAGAATATATTGTCCATACAGGAGCGCCCCGCACGGAATCCACTTTGTTGTTTGGATTCGTGATCTTTGTATTCTCATTCGACAATTTCTCGCAATACTCTTCCATATAGTTGGCTAATTGTTGGTGTTACAGTTATGCCCCTATAGTTTTCACATTTACGAGGATCTCCTTTTTTATACATGGAAGATAAATAACCTAATTTCCACTCTATAGGTATCACTCCTGTATTGACACACATGCTGAATAGTTGGGATATCATTCTCCATAGTTTCTCTGTGCCATATTTTAGCATTTCTGCAGTAATTGCTCCTGGGCCACTTGCTTTACCTGTTTTCATGGTCTTTATTGGTTTTGCAACTGCGTCAAGTGTTACATCTATGGGGGTCACCTTCTACTCTGATAAATATGTTATTTCGTCATTTTTGTTAAAATGGATTCGTTTTTCTGTTAGAAGGTCACTATAATATTTTTCCTATTTTGTCCACTTATTAACTCCAGAGCTTTTTGCTTTTTATCTGCTTTGATGCAATTTATAAACCTCCATGCCTCTGTGCACCGTTTTCCTCCAATATGCATTTCAATGTCTCGACATTTTTTATCCCACGTTTTCTTTTTCTCTTTTGCTACCATTCTCTTTACTTCTACCTGTTGTATGTTGTATGTTTGTTTATCGTCAACAGCTTTAGTATTAAGCCACTTCAAATATGATTCCTTTTTTTCTTTTACTTTTATTTCTATTTCTTCTGTCCACCATATGTTTTTACTAAGTTTCTTTTTATTTATGTATTGTTTGAGGCTTTCGCGGTTACTCGAATTATTCTCCTTAGCATAGAATTTCGGCTTAGACCGCGTAGTATTTGTATATGAACACGCAGCATTTTCTGGCTTAATGTGCCTTGCACCTTGTGAAGTCGAGCAAAAACCCGCGCGATGGCCATGCTCTTCAGTGGCTCGTGTTGTTTGAGTATCTTGAGAACGAGGATACTTAGGCAGATTTGGCCGTTTTGCTGTTTGTGCATCCATATTCACTAACGTTTCGCAAGACCTTGCAGCTTGCATCATCAGAGTGAAAGTCGCACTAAGAACCGAAGGTCGGTGTGGAGCTATTTATAGTCCTCTGTGCCAGGCGCGCGGAGTGGCGTAACGCTGTTTGGTCATCCGAGTGCTACGTAATCCGTGGGGCGTGGCCGTATGACGCAGAGTGGTTGTAATGCTTTAGATCGTGTATCACAGGGGTCCACGTTTTACTAAGCTTAAAGCCATCTTCCCTGTTGATATTATTTGGATGTTTTTCTATTTCTATGGCTTCACGTATCACTCGCGGGAAGTAATGAGGTATTCTGGCAAGTACTCTGGCATGCTCAAATTCTAAAGTGTGCCCATTTGTAAATGTATGCTCAGCTACTGCTGATTTTGTGATGCGTTTGTGTTTGCAATCGCCTTTATGTTCTTGGAGTCTTAGATCAACGGAACGACCAGTCTGTCCAATGTAACTCGAGCCGCAAGAACAAGGAATGCGATATACGCCAGCAGTTTTTAAACTTGGAATCTTGTCTTTTACCGATCTGAAGCCGTTACCCAAAGTTTTTATTTTCTATTTTCCCTAAGGCTTCATATGAGGCTTGATGGATGGATTCCTTAATGTGTTCCTGAAGCTCATCCACTCTATCATATTTAATTTCTTTTAGTTTTTGATCCAGTCTTTGTTGGTATAGGTAAGTAATGCTTTCCTCTTTAAAATTTTATATGTTATATCTAGGTAGGTCTATTTTCTCCATCTGTGGTTGTTTTTCTAGAAGATTTTGCCATTGCGAGGAAATATGTTTTTGAAAAGGAAAACTTAATTTTGCTTTTAGTAAGTGGTGATCTGAGCCACATTCGGCTCCCCTAAATACTCTTATGTCCACTATGCTGCTTGATGTATTCTGTTGTATGATAATGTAATCAATAATAGACATTAAGTTCCTAGTTGGTTGCGTCCATGTATACATGTGAACTGATTTATGTTTAAAGAAACCGTTTGTTATTTTTAAGTCATTCTGTGTGCAAAGGTCTGTGAGCCGTTCACCACTGTCATTCCGAAGATTTTCCCCGTAACGTCCTACTACTTTGTCACCTACTTTACATCCCACGCGGGCATTGAAGTCTCCCAATAATATTTTTTCTCTGTTGTCACCTACATCATCTAAGGCAGATTGAAGATCATTATAAAATGTTTCTTTTGTGTGTACCAACTCGTCATCATAGGGAGCATATATCCCAAAAAGAGCTAATTTTCTTCCCATAATGTGCATGTGTACTTTGATTATACGTTCACTTATGGCTTCAAAATTGGTAATGTTCTACGCCTCTTTTAGCTCTTTCCTCTTTTAGCTCTTTCCTCTTTTGGTACGCCACTAAAGAGATGTATATATCCGTTCTTTTCCTCGCTACCCCAACCTTTCTTTTTTGTTTCAGTAATCGCCAGAATATCAATCTTAAACTTTTTAACTTCGTGTAAAAATTCTACCATCTTATTATTAATTCCTTGAACGTTCCACGTTGCCAAATTCATTGTCCGTTGTCTTAGATTTTGTCCATCCAATTTCCGAGGCTCTAGTCTATAGAGTTTTTTGCATTTGTAGTTTTTTACGGATGATGAGGTGCAGGCCCATCCCAACCCCCAACTTGGAGGACCAGTGTATCTCTCTTAGTCTGCCTTCTCTCCTAAGATCTATTCGGCATGGTTAAACCTTCCAGTAGCTGCGCTACCACCGACATAGGTCATAGGGTCCTTAAAGCACACAAGCCTTACCGCCACGTCAAGGCGAAGATACCATCCTGCGTTAAATAAAAAATAGACAACATTTTATTATTTAAGGTGCTTACTCTGTATATATTTGACCGAAAATATATTGGGTCTCGAGTCCGGTACACATATAACTCGTATGAAAAATATCGTCTTCTTCCAAAAAATTGTTTTTGAACAATACCGCCAACAGGCGGACAGACAGATGGATAAACAGATGTACTGACAGACAGACATATGAAATTGAGAAAACATGTTTTTCGTGAAATATGAAGATCTAAAGAAATTTCAGAATGTGATTTTTTCACAATTGCAGTACTTCCTTCGTCTTTTAGACCAGACAAGTAAAAATGTATTTGCCATTTCAATACAAAGTTAGTAGGTTAGAATATTGGCGAAAAGTAGGAATGTTTTTTTTTTAAATGTAATAAAAATCGAGAGAGTCGAGGACATTTTATCAAAACTCATAACAATAAAGGCTTTTAATAAGTTTTGAAAAAGACTTACCCATAATCGCGATGTGCTTATTTTAAATTAATTTAGTGCCCTTTCACAAGAAACCTGTGTGCGGCTAAGCAATAATCATATATGTAATATGGCAATAATACGTATTCGTACTTTAAAAATACATTTGTAAATGCTACAGACTCAGCATATTGTAGTCTACGAGTAGTACTAAATTCTTTAAAAAATCAAAACTACATGTGCTTCAGCTTCAGAACTAGTTTTTTTAATCAAATTTACTTTCCATTATTTTCTCTAATGCAAACAATACTACAGGATGTATACAATTATCATACCTGCAAAACCCCGCTTGAGCCCACAACCCAGTTTGTTCAATTTTTATATATTTTTTTTATTTTAACGTGGGAATATGAGCTATTGTATCACCAAATATCCATCCATTTTAAGATTAACCGAAAAATGTCGATAGTCGACTTGGTAAGCCAAATAAATTTTTAGTATTCCTCCTATTAATTTTACCACTACAAATACTTGACACCATACATGGATATTTTTTTCACAATATTTTTTCTAAAGTATGTATGTACCTAGATTCTTAAACTGGAGGCCAGCAGAGGCCCGCATTCGTGGGGTATGAGGGCCCGGGGAGACTTTGCCTCCCTGCCTCCCAGCCAGTCCGCCCCTGCTTTATTGGACGATAATTGCTAATTAATAATTTTTTCAAGTAATTGGCCCAACTATCTTGGTAGAAGCACATACTTTTGATCAACTTCTGGCATCCCTTTTTCTTAATCGCTTCACCCAACTACAATATGAAGTTGACACAATAAGGCCCTATAATTGTGGATCTTTTTTCCAGATAATCACTGAGAAGAATTATTTCAGCGTCCCAGGAGATGGAGGCTGTAATTTTTCTCAGAAAAACCTGATAAGTTAATAAAAGGCGAAGAAGCTTGAATTATTTCAATAAGTATGGCCATGGGCGTAGCTCGAGGCATCACTTGGGAGGGAGCGTGGGAGCAATGTCAAAACTCTGCCTACCACACAAAAATACACTGTCGAAAACGGCTTCCACACATTTTTAAACCTACACTGCAAAATAATGCTGCATTTGCACTTTAAAGCCAAAATTTTGGGGGGCCAGCGCTCCACCCCTTCTGTCCCCCTTAAGTTACGCCTATGAGTATGGAGTTTTATATGGAATATACATTTAACTAGCTGAAACCCGCGGCATCTGCCGCATTTAAAATATACGACGAATTTTATTACTTTTGTTGCACTAAAGAAAGTTTTAAAAGTACGCTAAGGAAAAGTTCCAAAAAATATGTTTTCAAATGGAAAGTCTCTGGAAAGGAAACGCTCGCCTCTGGAAGGCGTCCTAATTAATACGACGTTGTTGGAACGCAGTAAAAAAAATGCGGAAAGAATTGTTCTACAAGTTAAGAAAAGTGAGAGTTTTCCAGTGAATGTAAAAGTTTTACGTGAGCATGGAAGAATGACGTTGTAGCCCACGGCACATGCCGCATTTAAAGTTTTGCGCGTTAGATAGATATACTTTGTTTGTGACATTACAAAAAAAAATTCTTTTACACACGCCTACTATGGCAAATGCTACACCAAATACATACAATATATACAGTTCACATTTAATTATATATATTTATTCCTAATTCAGTAAGTAAAACATGCTTAGAGTCATGTTTTTGATAACGGTGATAAAACTTAGAATACATTTAGATTTTAGTTTATTGGCATACATGTTTAACGTCAGCGTACAAACAATTTCCAGAATATTTTATACCACATTGAATATTATGTATCATCGGATGAAAAATTTTATTATTTGGCCTGAACGAGATCATCTGATTAAATCAATGCCAGAATGCTTCAAGGTAGCATTTGGCAACAAGATTTCAGTAATAATCGATTGTTTTGAGATGAGAGTGGAAAAATCAAGTAGCCTTGAAGTACAATGTACTACATGGTCTACGTACAAACAACATAATACGGTAAAGGTACTAATAGGCATCACTCCTCCTGGATCAATATCATTTGTGTCACATGGATATGGTGGCAGAATAAGCGATAAAGGTCTAACAGAGGATTGTGGGATTTTAAACAATCTCTTGCCAGAAGATTTTGTATTGGCAGATCTTGGCTTTTTAATAAAAGACTCCGTAGGACTACATATGGCCACAGTGATTACGCCTGCTTTTCTAAAAGGGAAACGGCAGCTCGATCCAAGGGATATAGAATCAACCAGGAATATAGCAAGCGTGAGGTAGTGCAAGTATATTGTTACAATAATTATCTTAATTATATCTTTTTTCAGAATACACGTCAAACGCGTTCAGTGTTGAATTCAGACTGATTACTCCGGGGGGGAAAATGAAACGTCTGGGGGGTATTTTTACCTATTCCACCGCAATCCGCCCATTATTTTATAGATTTAAAGAAACATGAATATGAAGTGGTAATGTTTCCGGGGGGGAATTTTGTTCTGCCCGGGGGGGAATTTCACCCCCGGTCACCCCCCTGGATTCAACACTGAACGCGTTATTGGAGTCCTTCGTCAAAAAAATACAGTTCTTCACGAAACGATGCCTATGTTCCTGGCGAAAAGAAAACTGACGATGTTGCCGTGGTAGATCAGATATTAACAGTTTCTTGTGCACTCGTAAATTTATGCCCTCCTATAATTGTATAATTATGAAATAAATTGTATTAACAAAGTTAATCTAATTATTTTTACTTTAATAATAATAATATCTAAAAAATTATTAAAATTAGTTAATTAAGGATCTAACGTTAATACTATCCACCACCATTTATTATATAATGTAAAATTATTTGATTATCTTTTTCTGCATGTGGCCAATTAATAAAAAGCAAAATTACGATATCACATAGCAAAAATTATTAAATAGTACCTATATGATAAGAAACATAAAGATATTTCGAAACTATGTAAGCTACATTAACAATCAATAAAATTACACATGCTGTCTACACAACATAAAAGAATAATTAATGTCTAAATTAAGTATGAAAAATAATCTTTCCGTTGACCGCTTCTTAATTTCAATATTAATGAATTATTTTTCCTAAAAAAGGATGGATTAATAGAAGTCATTAATACACTGTTTTTGATTAATACACTCTTTTTCATTAATTAACTGTTTTAAAAAAAAGGATAGATTAATAGATCTATTAATACACTGTTTTTGATTAATCCACTCTTTTTCATTAATTAACTGTTTTTGTGATTTTGAGGTTTTGATATTTTGCATGGAGGTTAGTTGTATTAATCAAATTTTTCACCACAAAAAAAGATTTTGCGGTTAACAAAAAAATTTTGTAATCAACTCGTTTGTTAATGGGCGATTAATAATCTCAACTATTAAAGGCACTCACTCGCTATCGCTTGTTCGTGCTTTAAACAGTTTCGACTATTAATCGCCTTCATTAACACACTTGTTGGTTAAATAACTATTAATGCATAAAGCATAACGGATATTTTGAAGCTATTTAATATTTATTTATTGTGACATCTCTAACAGGTGTTACCCTTATTACAAGAGATGCAGTGTAGATATATTCTGCTATATGCAGGTATGAGCGTTATAGCATGTAAATTAAAATTAAAATAATCATCCTAACTAAAATAAACTTTAATCATGGTTGCAGGAGATGGATCGACGCCGTAACTTGCTACTATGACTTCCCGTATTGATTGGTAAATTTAAGTCTTAAAAATTTGTTACATCAATAGTTCGTTTTGTTTCATTTTAGTTATAATAATACTTTTTTACAACAGAATCAAACATACTGTATGGAGCTGACAAATCAATGTTGAGCAGTATGTAAATTTGATTCTCAAGCTTTAATATATCAGTAATCGGAATTCTGGTATAAAAAGAAGGTACAAAGAATAACGGTGAGAAACAAACAGGCCTAGCGGGTACTCTTAAAGTTAATAGCGAAAGCAGCTTGCTATCGTTAATCTTATTATTCCATAATTTATAACAAAATTTTAATGAATTTAAGGTACATAAACAATCAAAATATTTACATAACAGTACAAAATAATAGAATAACTAATGTCTAAATTAAGTATGAAAAAGAATGGCAATGGATAAAGTATAAAGAATATTTCGAAGCCATTTATGCTAAATAAACAATCAACATATATACAAATTCTATCAACACAGAATAACAAAATAATTCTATTTATATACTGCTCCACAAATGTACTGGACCACCCATAAAAAATGTATTTATTACATTACGTCACAATATAAATATATATATAAAAGCTTTTGTTTTATAGTATACTCATATTAAGCATATTTAATTTCACTATTCTCAAATATCAACTGAAGAATTAACAAAATCATATTAATAAAATTAAAAAATTATGAAACTATAAAAAAACTATATTTCACAAAAATAAGAGGAATCACAAAAAAGGTTAATTAATAGTTCTTTGAGTCTCTCCAGAACGTTTAAAAATCTTTGGCAACAATTCGGCATACTTTGTATGCAATGTGCTATCAATATTTGGGCAAAATTCAAAATTTTAAAATGATAATATTTTATTAATGGACTTAGTTTTCTTTAAACAGAATTATGAAAAGAAATGCTTTTTATAGTGACACAATCATGAAAGGTTACCAAAAATTTCATGACTGCCCTTTTGGAAAATATTTTTAAAAATTGCACCAATATATGCAAATGGTCCAGTTCATTTGTGGAGCAGTATATTTACAGAGTTCACATAACCACTTTCCTTTAGGAATTTTTTTAATTGTAGGCATGCTGAATGGTACCATTTTATTCTACATTTTCTGTCATAACATTTTACCATTTGTTCGCCGTCGTCTGGTTTCCTACAGTGACACCATAGCTGCAATCCATAATTAAAATAGGTACATAACATTGTAACATATAATTCACAAAAATACAAACCTCTTCATCATCAGTGCCTATTACGACGTCACTTGAAATTGAACCAACACCTATAGCTCGAATGTCCATGGGGATGTCGTCTGAACTTGGACCAGCACTCGTAGATGGCATATCCATGGCCAGGGGTGTGCTGGCAGAACAAATGCAGGCCGGGCCTAAACAGCAGAACAGGCCAGGCCCAAACCAATTATTGCGTACGTGTGTCCCACCTAAGAGTCCGAGCTCTGTAGCGCTTTTTATTGAAAATATATGAAAAAATTCCTGAAATTATAAAAGTTTCACCTAAGCAATTTCTTCGTCACTTAAAATTATTTCTAATCCCATAAGGTGTCCCATTTAATTCTGGTGGCACCTAACTTCATTTTTTCAAATCGAGCATCCTGTTTATACCTATATTTGTACCTGAAGAAAATAAAGGTCATTTTCTTTATGTTTTAAATCGATACCTTTTCAGCAAAAAATATATTTTGCGAAAATTCAGACAGAAACGAGAATTTCAGCTTAGACCGCGTAGTATTTGCATATGAACACCCATCATTTTCTGGCTTAATGTGCCTTGCACCTTGTGAAGTCGAGCAAAAACCCGCGCGATGGTCATGCTCTTTGGTGGCTTGTGTTGTTTGAGTATCTTAAGAACGAGGATACTTAGGCAGATTTGTCCGTTTTGCTGTTTGCTTAGCATTTCTACCTTCCGTTAAAGACTCGACTGATAAGATAGGACGTGTTCTGCAACGATGCAACATCAAAACTGTGTTCACGAACAAGGAAACTTTGGGTAACGGCTTCAGATCGGTAAAAGACAAGATTCCAAGTTTAAAAACCGCTGGCTATATAGCATTCCTTGTTCTTGCGGCTGGAGTGACATTGGAGAAACTGGTCGTTCAGTTGATCTAAGACTTCAAGAACATAAATGCGATTGTAAACACAAACGCATCACAAAATCAGCCGTAGCTGAGCATACGTTTACAAATGGGCACACTTTAGAATTTGAGCACCCTAGAGTACTGGCCAGAATACCTCATTACTTCCCGCGAGTGATACGTGAAGCCATAGAAATAGAAAAACATCGAAATAATATCAACAGGGAAGATGACTTCATGCTTAGTAAAATGTGGACCCCTGTGATACACGATCTAAAGCATCACAACCACTGTGCTTCATACGGCCACGCCCCACGGATTACTTCGCACTCGGACGACCAACCAGCGTTACGCCACTCCGCGCGCCTGGCACGGAGGACTATAAATAGCCCCACACCGACCTTCGGTTCTTAGTGCGACTTTCACTCTGATGATGCAAGCTGCAAGGTCTTGCGAAACGTTAGTGAATATGGATGCACAAACAGCAAAACGGCCAAATCTGCCTAAGTATCCCCGTTCTCAAGATACTCAAACAACACGAGCCACCAAAGAGCATGACCATCGCGCGGGTTTTTGCTCGACTTCACAAGGTGCAAGACACATTAAGCCAGAAAATGCTGGGTGTTCATATACAAATACTACCCGATCTAAGCCGAAATTCTATGTTAAGAAGAATAAAGTTAATGAGTTCAGACTGTAGGTTTTCTTTAGTTACACTGTTATCGAAATGAGATAATGTTTCAGCCAACTTACTGAAGGCGTTTGATGGAATAGGGGTATCTTTTAATTCTTTAAAATTAGAGGGCGACAGAATATAAAAGATCTAAGTAGAGTTCTCTGTTTTTCTGGAATCTTTAATCCATGCTATCAATGAC
The DNA here is from genome assembly GCA_940337035.1 of Agriotes lineatus. NCBI lineage: Eukaryota > Metazoa > Arthropoda > Insecta > Coleoptera > Elateridae > Agriotes > Agriotes lineatus. Next base: position 258,100,807 of record OW679194.1, on the reverse strand, counting down.
ACGATCCAAAATAAAATTGTGGACTTCAACTGTGAATTTTGAAAAATCATTTTCAATCGGATTATTACGAGAAAATTCACCAGGCATTGTTTTTACTCTCTTGGAGCGTTTCGCAGAAAAATTATGTTCCAATAGCACATCTGCACCTCTAGAATCAAATTCGTTTTCGGCCCAGTCAATAAAGTTATCTGCTTCTAACTTAATGCTTGTCATATCCCTTTGAATGGATCTAAGTTGAACAAGAGAGGCGGAAACCAATTGTTGACTTTTTAAGAGATCCAATCCGCTAGTTTGTAAATATTTAGATACGGGTTCAGTAATACTGAATGCTCTGAGATAAATATGTGCAATCAAAATTGTTTCATATTTTAATAATTGTTCCTTTAAATTTCTGGCATTCGCTCTAACATCGGGAGTTTCTTCAATTTTGATTAGTGTTATTATTTCTAGGTACAACGCGGAGGTTTGAACCTTATATTTTTCGAAAACCCAGATTAAAGCTTTGTTTTTGAGCACCATCTCGTTTCCCCAATTGAAATCGCTTGTTGGTTTGATTTGTCTCCCGATCACGCCACATGTCCATTCTCTTACGGGATTATTTAAAGAAAACTGCTAAACTGTTCAATAGAATGAAAAATTTAAGGGCGCAGGCCATCAGATCACTGACGGGCGCAGGCCACCGGGCGTTTGCCCGGTGTCCCGGCGGCCCAGCACGCCCCTGTCCATGGCGATGTCACTACAGTGCCTTTATATAGACAGTGGCGACAATACAACTAAGCCACACCCCCGCCGCCATATTTTGGTAAAATTTCTAACGGGTGTTTATTTAAATCCGTAATCAGAGTCGACTGTGATACGTGTTTTACGTTTGGCAGTACTGAAAACATTTGAGATTTGTAGGTTAAGGTTTGCGTCAATTTGTGTCAAAACTGACGCAAAACCGAACCTTCTAACCTCGAATTTGACATAGACTGACAATTCACTTCAGTACTGCCAAAAGTATAACACCAATCACAGGTGATTTAGCATAAACATGGCGGCTAAAACCACGTGATCTAGGGAGCCAATCAAAAATAGGACACCCCATTGTCGCCACTGTCTATATAAAGGCACTGTAGATGTCACTACAACTTGAATACAAACCAGTGGTCATAGATGGCAGAACTAATGTTAGAATCTAGTAATTTCCAAGTTTTGTATTGGTAACACTTTTGACATCTATCATATTGACATTAAATTGTTAACCTTATTTAAGCTAAACGACACAATAAATCGGAGGCGTACTCAACATTGTGGTATGGCGCATTTCAAAACAGAATTAACACACAAAAATAGCGACAATAGCAATAACAAAATCAACAGCAATTTTCACACTTTGACTTGCACAATATCGCAAGATAGTTCAGTTACATTAGACGGACAACCGCAGCATTTGCCGAAAAAATCCAAGTGAGCTGAAATTTTGCATACACCTTTATTTTGACATTACAAATAATGTCTCAAAAGTCCCCATCGATATCGCGCTTGCGTTTTGAGTTATTCAAGGTCAAATGTCACAGAAATAAGTTTTTCGCAAATATCTCGCTTTCTATGGGTCGTATGACTTTTTTAGTTATTACAAAAAATGAAGGCTAGGAAATTCTCTACAAAAAAGAATATAAAGATTTTTTACATACAACTAACCGTTCAGTAAATAACACACTATTAAGTTTTGCAGACGGGTTTTACTTCTTTTTACGATAAAGAAAGTATTGGATTCACCCCAAAAATTCGAAAATTGGGTTTTCAACAGATCTTCACGTTTTAGAGTCCCCTGAACCCAAAAAACATGTTTTTGCTCATTGGTCTGTGTGTCCGTCCGTCGATCTGTCTGTGAACAGAATAACTCATAAATGAAAAGAGGTATGGCGTTGAAACTTCATATATAAGTTTTTTGTACTATCTAAATGCGACAGCAAGCTTCTGAAGAAAATCGCATAACCGGTGTGTATTGATGTGAGATAAGTGATTTTTCAGTTGAATACCTCTAAAATTCAACTTGAAAATCACTCATCTCAATCAATCCACAATAAAAATGTAATAAAAATGTAAAGTTTCAAAAAAATCGTTGGAGCCGTTTTTGAAACACAAGAGTAAACATCAAACTTCCGGTTATGCGATTTTCTTCAAAAGATAGCTGTCGCATTGAGATAGTACACAAAACTTATATATAAAGTTTCAACACCATACTTTTTTTCATTTTTGAGATATTCTGTTCGCAGACAGACAGATACACAGACAGACAGACCAATGAACAAAAACACGTTTTTTTTGGGTTCAGGGGACTCTAAAACGTGAAGATCTGTTGAAAATTCAATTTAGAATTTTTGGGGTGAATGCAATACTTCCTTTATCGTAAAAGGAAGTAAAACCCGTCTGCAAAACTTAACAGTATGTTATTTACTGAATGGTTAGTTGTACGTAAAGCACCTGTATAATCTTTTTTGTAGAGAATTTCTTAGCCTTCATTTTTTGTAATAACTAAAAAAGTCATACGACCCATAGAAAGCGAGATATTTGCGAAAAACTTATTTCTGTGACCTTTGACGTTGAATAAGTGAAATCGCAAGCGCCATATCGATGGGGACTTTTGAGACATTATTTGTAATGTCAAAGGTGTATGCAAAATCTCAGCTTACTTGGATTTTTTCGGCAGGCCGATCCTACTGTAGCTGGGCTAAGAGATTTTTGTAGCTATAGATTATAGTACAAAACGCCACCATAACGATGCAATAAGCGTAAAATTGTGGGTTGAAGATACGAAAAGTCTATGTGACGAGTGTCCAGTATTGTTATACCGGGTGGCCATAAATATCTGAGATCTCGGTAGCCATGGAATTTGCTACTTATAAATGTTGGGTTAGTACTATATTTCAATTACAATAAGTATTGGTACCTATGTAATGTAATAAAATGCAAGAGGAGGAGAATGTGCCATGGATTCTGCAGATTAGCCTACGACTCGATTATAAAAATCTCCTGTTCTAACTCCATTACTTATTGCAATCTGTAATAATTTTCGACAGATAGGAATTTTAGTTGTCATGACATTTAGTTTAGTTGTATTCATCGCTTTAATAAAGCGGTGTTGATTCCAAAGGTAATGTGATATCAGGTACTTATGGCCACCCGGTATAAAGAACAAGGTGTTGAAAGTGATTTAGGGCTTCTTGATATCAACGATTTTGCTTTGATAATAATGACGTCTTTTCAAATTCAACAGTTGCTACAATTTGGTTACAACAAAATAGAAGCAAATTAAAGACATATCAAAATGTAATAAACCAACAATTGTTGAAGAAAAAAATATAATGGATGGCCTTTTGATGCTACTGAAAACATTAGCACGAGGTTTGACCACACATACACTTCGTAATTCGTTTTTATTAAAATTTGTAATAATTTGTAATTTGTTTTATATAATAATAATAATAATAAATCCATTTATTGAATACCAAAGAGGTATACAAAGCCAGTCTTCCACCCTCCCGGGGCATCACACAAATATAAGCAAATGCTGTACACACACAAACTTAATATAATACAATACAGTACATGCTAGCAACATAACAAGACTATCTTAAATCGTGTTACTAACTAATTCTAACAAGGCACTCTTAATAGAAAGTGGCTGCTCTGGAAACATATCAAAGAACTTATTTAACAATGGGAGCCATATATAGAAAACAGCCCTCAAATTTAGCTGTTCGATGTTGTGGTATTGTATATAAGCCGTTCACGATCTTTTTGGGTCAGGTGAGGCTATGACTATCTAGTAATTTTGTTGGCAGTACCTCTGTTGCAACTAAACTCCCTCATGGAAATTGACAATTTTTGTGTTAGGTTAGGTTGTTTTCAGTTTAAGGTTATATTTTCTGAATAGGTACATTGTTGCCGGATATTCTCTAGTCTCCACATCGACTCGCTTTCTTTTAAATGTGGTCTGTCCTTTTTAAATTGGAAGTAGCATCGTTTAGTGGAAATTTTTTGTTGCAACAAAATTATTTTGGGCATTTTGACTTTTCCTTTGACGGAAATTAAAATTATTTTTACACATTTGATAAATCATTTATTTTCTTACGAATATTAAAATATTAAATCTGGCAATGTGGTGGCAAGAAAATGTCGAACAGACACTGACAGAAAAAAAAAGTTGCATCCGCTACATCATCGAATCAGTTAGTCCAACATGAAAAGAAAAAATCATAGCCAACTCTGTCCCAAAAAGGTCGTGAACGGCTTATAACTATTGTACCTGATATTTACATTGTGAACTTCTGATCTTTTGCTCAACAAGTCGTACAAATATCTTGGCGTTTTAGTACAGATCAGAGTATACAAAAACATACAATACAGATACATACTACCATGGGCGTAACTTGGGGCATCACTTTGGGGGGGCAAAATCAAGACTTCACAACATTTTTAAACCTAAATTGCAAAAAAATGATGCACTTGCACTTTAAAATCAAAATTTTGGGGGGCCACTGCCCCCCCTTGCCCCTCCCAAGTTACGCCTATGCATATTACGTTGTTTTACATTGAGCTCTTGGTATTTAACGTTACAGACAAATCTTACGCAAGCGTTTTGTACTCGCTGTAGTTTAGTTTTTTTGTATTCTGTGAGATTTGGAAAAAATACCATAGTGCAATAGTATAAATGCGGATAAATAAGCACATTAACTAACATGAGTTTGGTTTTTTCGTCTAATAAATATTTTAAACTATACAAAGTACGTAATTTCATAAATGACATTCGGTAAATATGTCTCACATGCAATTCGAATGATAATTTATCGTCTATTATAATACCTAGGTGTTTTGCATGACTACTCCACTGTACTACTTCACTATTTACTACAATGTTATGATTTTTAGTTATATAATCACCAGTTCTTTTATCGGAGGTTATGCAAATTGCCTGCGACTTTTTGGCGTTTAATCTAAGACCATTATTGCTAAACCAGACAGTAAGATTATGTAAATCCTCGTTTATCTTACGAATAGCCATGTTTAAATTTGATACTTCCGTTGTTATATATATATGAAGATCACCAGCGTACATATGTATCCGGCAGTGCAAGTGCTCCGTTTTTCGTGCCGGTGAGTGTATAAAAGTTACGCCTATGCATACTACGTTGTTTTAATTGAGCTCTTGGTATTTAACGTTACAGACAAATCTTACGCAAGCGTTTTGTACTCGCTGTAGTTTAGTTTTGTTGTATTCTGAGATTTGGAAAAAAGATAAATAAGCACCTTAACTAACATGAGTTTGGTTTTTTCGTCTAATAAATATTTTAAACTATACAAAGTACGTAATTTCATAAATGACATTTGGTAAATATGTCTCACATGCAATTCGAATGATAATTTATCGTCTATTATAATACCTAGGTTTTTTGCATGACTACTCCACTGTACTACTTCACTATTTACTACAATGTTATGATTTTTAGTTATATAATCACCAGTTCTTTTATCGGAGGTTATGCAAATTGCCTGCGACTTTTTCTATACGAAAATCTCTTGCGATATTGTGCAAGTCTTTCTTCTATAAAGGTAGGATTTGTTGTGATTCCTCTTTCGTCAATCCAGCATCACGAATATCATTTAATATGTGCTCAAAGGTTACACCTTTTTTTAATTTGCCTAGAACACACAAAAAGTTTACAGAGCGATGACAGTTGTAATATTGTTTCTTACTGCCATCCGCCAGCAATTTAGATGAAGTGTGAAGTCCATACGATGACAAAGTGCGTCCTTCAATTTGGTCTTTCCACTGGTGAAATGCTGGAAAGCTGAAGAAGAATTACTCCAATTCATTATTTCGAAACTTTAACCACACTTCCAAACATAAACGGCAAAGATCGGTTACGTCACCGCTGGCATCGGTAGGTCGGCACCACTCGGGTCAGAATATGCAGGGTTGCCAGACTGAATGCATGCGCGTTTTAAAAATATACTTTTGCAGAAACGGTTTCAGAATGTACCAGATTCGTAGAATTGTACCAGGTCTGGCAACGCTGCTAATATCAAGACAACGCCCACAATCGTAACTACACATAGACCACGCGCATGCATGTTTGACCTTGGGAAGTGTTCTGCTTTATTATAGAGTTATGATGATGATGATAACAAAGTATACAACTCTTGTTTTGTTAGCAAACTCTAGACAATTAAACTTTGAGCTAGTATTGATTTTTGAAGCCATTTGATTTTCCTTTGTATATAAACACCCTTGAATATACACCCTTTACGTAGAAACATACTATACAGGGTCCGGCAAAGATGCTGGGGTGGAAGATATTTCTAAAAGTGCGAGCACTTAAAAAATTGCTTCTATAAAAGTTGTAGGCACAAAGATGGTGCATATTACTAAAATACTTTTGATCGTACAGGGTGGATAAAAAAAGTCTGGCGAACCAAACCTACTTTTTTTTAAACATAACGCCCTGCATTTGGATATTCTAAAAGTTTTGCATCAACATGGTACCTAATTTTTATGAAGATATATGGATCTAAAATAACTGTTTTGGAGATATTAACGATTTTATGAAAGCAAATGCTGAATTATGTCACCAGTGTGGCCGAGCGATTAGGGCATCAGCCTGCGGTGCCACGGTACCGGGTTCAATCCCTACATCTGGAGGGCGGCCCACCCAGTCGCTTTAAAAATTGGGTACCAAAACCACATTTGTGGAAGTAGGGAAAGTAAGACAGTCGTCGGAGGCATGATGCTAACCACATCACCCAGTGTTAACGGTGCGCCAGATGACTGGGTTTCGTCAAGAGATATTTCGGCGACCCTGACTCGCTTTGTCTCACGCCATGTTCCTACATGGAATGAAGTGCCCGAACTTTTAAATACTGAATTTAAGGTGATTGCTGTTAGTAACGGAAAACTATTGGATGGAATAAAACTTTTTTCATTAATTATATTTTGTGTGTAAAATAGTGACTTTGGGTATTAATTCTATAGAGAGTGCTAAAAATTTGCAAATTTATAGGTAATTCAAATTTGTTTATAAATAGAAAACCCCGTATATCTTTGAATTTTTAACAATCCCTTTTAATGAGCTTTCTTCTGATGCTTTACTTCAGGCATCTAAATTCAGCCGTTCAGTCGATTTTTCATAATTAAAAATGAAGAATTTAAGTCCCTCAGTATGCTTTAATTAAAGGGATAACAAGCAAACGTGGTCATAATTCTAATTTAAACACTGCAACTCTTCGAATGTAACTCAAAACAAGGATTACAAAATAAAAATACAATCAATGTTGATAAAAGCAACAATAAAAACACGAAAAAAAAAGAAATCCATGAATAAATTGATCCCAGTATCAAATGAAATCAGATAAAAAATTTAAAAACGAATACACCGAGATGCTATACGTATTTACGTTAACTTTTCAAATATTTCTTCTTCTGTTTTCTGGGCATTAAAGCTAAACAGAAGTACCAAAATTTGCAAATTCAATCATTTTGATTTTTTGGAATAGAACACACTATATTGCGAACATAGGTAAATATCATGGGAAATCGTATACAGATTGCGGCAGGCAACTAGGACCATAGCAAAAACAAGGGGAAATTACATGTGGCCGTACTTGTGTTTACCAAACGAACAATCAATATACGATAGCGGTAGGTCGTTAGGATCATTATAAATGCAAGGTATACAGGGTGTATTAAAACGTGCGGCTAATAATTACCGCACGCAATTCTACGTTGAAAAACAAGCAAAAAACTTTAACACCAATTTGGTCTTAGACGAAGAGTCTTTAAATTATAAGCACTTAAAGGTTTTTTAATTTGGCAACGCTGTACAATTTAAAGCTAAGAGACATACATTAAGTGTTTGTGATTCTGCAATTAAATCAAGTATGTGTTCATGCTTTCCATGGATATCCTCTAAAATTATTGAAATAATTGGCAAATCAAGATTGATGCGTTTTATTTATATTAATACTCTTTTTTGGCTACAATAGCTGTTCAAAATGAGCACCTGCAACTTCTACACAATTGGTACACCGAGTAAGAATGTTTGGTATTAGATTTTGCAGCATGTTACGATTGTTTATTTCTCTAACTACATTATTTATCCGTTCAATAAGTTGTTCTTCGGTTTCAATTTCTACTTGATAAACATGAGCTTTTAAAAAGCCCCAAAAGAAAAAGTCTAGGACATTTAGGTCGGGACTTCTTGCGGGCCATGGTATCGGAGCATCACGCCCGATCCACCGCTCTGGAAAGTTTTGATTTAACCAATCCCTAGTTTCAAGCCTCCAGTGGGTTGGAGCTCCATCTAACTGAGCCCACATATCTCTCCTGGCAAGTAACGTTACTTTCTCCAATAATCCCGGTAAATCGTTGTTCAAAAAATTGACAACATTTTCGGCGTTTAATCGACGAGGCAAAATGTGTGGCCCTATTAGTCTATTTCCTATAATTCCAGCCCATACATTGACGCTGAATCTAAACTGGTGATTAGTTTGATGGAAGACATGAGGGTTTTCATCGGCCCAGTGGTGAATATTATTCATATGTCCATAAAATGTTTTGAATGAAAGCCAGGTTGACTGCGTGTTGCCGTAATAACCATCTGCAAAACACCATCCGTCGCGAACAATCTTCCGAAAGCAACCCATTAGTGATGGGAAGTTTCGATACTTTTGCGGACTCGTTCATTCCAATCCCATTCCGCAAGTGGATCGAGTCCACCGGATTCGATCCTCGGATCGACATCAAAATTGAATGTGCATTTCAGACACCCGGGGTCCTCGGTCATTCCGGACCCGGAACGAACAACGCGCGTATCTTTGTTTTGGTGAGTGGTCACGCAGTCGGTAATTCAGTATGTTTATATGTCTCAAACATCAATTGGGCACATACAAAGCCGCCAAAAGCCATAAATCACTGATAACTGATAAAAAAGCATGCAACTTTGGCCGTATCATGTGTCGCCTGTCGACGTAGAGCCTCTAAAAAAACCATCATTTGCTGTTCCCTATCAACACATTGTATTGTATTCTGTATTGAAATGGATTGAATAACTGAATGCCAAAGTAATGAATGTCCGCGAGAATTGACGCCTCGCAACCTTTTCGTTCCTCGGAACGAATCCGGACCGAAACTTGGACTCGATCTAAATCGATCCTGCCCCGGATGCGATCCTTTGTATCGAATCCGACCGGATCGACACATCGCTACAACCCATGGACTCGCTGGAAGTAGAACGGATGTAAGAGATTTTCTCTTAACACTCGATGTACAGCAGTATGGCTAATATTAAGTCTTCGAGTTACAGAACGGGTACTTTGTCGAGGTTCCACTTCAAATACCTGTAAGATGTTTTCTTGATGCACACCAATATTTATTTAATAGCTACTGTACTGCTAAGCTATTCTTGTTTATTTAATTCAAAGTATTTTTATTTCGGGTTGTAATACATGTCGTGGTCGCCCTCCACCAACTCCCTGCATAGGTTCCATTCTCCCTGTTTCTCTTAAGCGGCGATCTAGTCTTTCAATAACATGAGCATTAGGATGTCTCCTTTTTACATAACGTTCGGCAGCTCGGTGACAATTACCGCCACATTCGCCTAATATCAAATATATATTTGCTTATTCACGAAAACTGTATGCCATGTTTTTTTCCCAAAACCAAAAACAGAAAACTGAAGAATCAAACAAGGAACAAAGTAAGTTAGAATAATAATAACAGGGAATAACTAATAAATAATGAGTGAAGCAGGTTTTACGAAAAGAAAAGTGACTTTTACAAGTGTCAAAAATGACATTAATACATCCAGTTATGAATTTTTTATTGTTACATTTTAAAAATAAACCCACCTTATAATGCATAGTTGCAACGTCTTCCAAAACTATAAATCGCGAAGATTTTGCATTATCAAATATTAAATTATAAGTAAACTGATTACCAAAATGTTATAATTTATATTAGACTAGTAATGACATTTATTTATCTATTTAAACGGGAAACCCCCATTACAAAAATAATAGTAAATTATGCAATGAGGGAGAGAAATGCGTTATTTTGCTGAGGTACAATTTCTGACTCGAAGCCCGAGATTCAAAAATTGCACTAAAGCAAAATAGCATTCTCTCCGAGTTGCATATACTATTTTTTTCACGTTGTAGGAAGATTTAAAACGAAAACCCGTTTTTTTAAACGTCATTTATTGAAATTTTAGCTACAATTATTTTAAAATTAGTAGCCTATGGTAAATTTTAAAGTTGGTGGTACTGTAAGTCATTGTGACAAGAACTTTGCGTCAGTTTGTGCCAAAACTGACACAAAACCTAACCTGATAACTTCGAATTTGACATAATTGTTCTGTCAGTCATAATGAAAACTCCCTAGGGAAATTGTTGTCTTATTTAGTCTCTAGGGAGTAAATGTTTTACTTCTGTCACAATTTTAATGCTATAGAAACCGATTTCTACTCCCGGTAGTGGAAAAAAGTACATTATAAATGGGTACAAGCTATGTCTACACTTAAAATATTGAAGGTATATAATACTTTATCATAAACTACATACTTCTTGTAACAAAAAGTGTATACTAGCAAAACCACACTAAAGTAATTTTAATAAGGAGCTCTTAAAACATCGAAATGAACTATTAAATACATCCTACCTTTTCTCACTATTTAAAAAATCTAGAGATCTATCAAAAAAAGAGTTTTTACCATAATTGGTCCTATGGAACCCGATATAATAGCTATTTATGCAACAAGTGCTAAAAGTTGACGTTTATGCACGAGACATGAAAATTATGAAACGAAGCCGAAAGCTGAGTTTCATAACATGTCTCGTGCATAAACGACTTTTAGCACGAATTGCATACAATATTTTATCTACGACCTTAATTTTACTGTTATTAATCTATAAATATTGATTTATCAAAAGTTTGCATCTACGACACTTCTAATTTATGTCATAATAAACAGTAAGCCTTGCCGCGCGGGCGAATGTTTGCAAAGCCAGTACTGTCAAGGTCAGTTACGAAAGGTAATTATTAACACTACACATCTGACTGTATTCATTACATAACGCTTTAATTATTTCAAAAACACGTTACCTGCAAGAAGTAGTTAGAATAAGTTTACAACTTCACTTCCAGTTCGAAATTGTAGTTTTATAACCTCACTTCACTTTTAGCACATGGGCTAAAAGTAAACAGCTGATTTCTTTAACCACGCTAAACTATAAAACGTCACTTTTAGTGAAACAAGTTGGGGCTAAAAGGCCTATTTTTAGTGGTGGTCGTGATAACATAAATTATTTTGTCTAAGCACTCTCTGGGGAATTGAAAATTTAACTTGTGATAGTATATCTGGACAGAATAAAATACCATTCAATAACTTGTAAATAAAGCAAATGTCAAGCATTGTTCTTCTTTTGTCCAATGGAAGCAGCTTAACATAATCTAATATTTGAGAGTAGTCATGATTAGCAATGAGATTTAGATTGAACATGTAATTACAATATCTCAAGAATTTTTTTGCACACTCTCTGAAACGATAAAGAAGCCGACCTGCGATTAATTAATAAAATTAAGCAAAGGTAGTAAAAATCGCAGATCAACCCCCCTACAGTTTATACACCACGGCAGCTCTGGAAACTCTTTACTTACCGCGATGGCCGAGCCAGCTCAATTTCGGCGGCCTTGGATCGTAGGTTCAAATCATCAGCTGTGTACCCTGGAATGTCTTCAAAAAAGGAAAGGAAATGGGCGCCAGATATCAAAAGATTTCAAATAATAAGAGGAAATAAACTGCAAGTGACTAGCGTTTAATTAGTAAGTAATAAAAAGTCTTGAAGTGTCAGTAATAAATAATCAGGATAATTAGAATGCAAATAATGTGATAACAAAGTTGTGTACGTTAACTAAAGGTTGCGACACGCATAAAAAACCCTTTCAGGTTATTCTAATAACTGTGAATTCAAATTATTCATGGATATGCATACCTCATTCATTTAATAATTCCTTCTGTTTAGGCCATTGAGATAAAAAAGCGTGACTGTACCTTTTACAGAGGGTCAATACACATCAAAATTGCAGCTTTAAATACTGAGCATAATTAACTATAAGCATAAGAATTTAATTGTAAAAACAAGAGCATGTATGAAATTGAACATTACATGTTAATCATTGCAAAATGTATGAATTTAAATTCCAAATACTGACGGGTTTAAAATGCACAGATGTTAATTCCTGGTATTGAAGATAAGTTGATATTTAATCCTGGAGTAGCACTAACTAACCTCGAAACATATGCTGGACGTGAACGGCTACGCACATTGCTGAAATCGCCGTGGATGCACCGGTGATTGCAGCGGAAGCACCCTCAAATGGCAACAAATACCAGAACGCCAGCAAGTGTCGAAAATGCGATTAGGCTAATAACTTGGCCTCCGAGATAAACTCGTGAATGAAACTGTTAATAAAGAGCTAAGAAAAAAAATGTAATTACCATGGGAATAACAAAACAGAAAAGCGCCGTCGTACCTGATCATAATCAGCCCTTAGAAACACAAAGCTTATAGAAATTGGCTGAGCGCACGTAATTTGACTTAATTAAAATCAAACCTCAGCCGCGCCGGTGACGGCGGGTGCAAGTGAAGACAGCAAGTGCCTCCGACGAACATTTCGTTTCCAAAAGAAAGCTCGCATTACAACCGCCTGTGATAACAGATAGCACGGGTCAAAAGAGCATCGCGCGGACGAACTCAATCCAGGTACAAAATGCGCTGGTTTGGAAAATTTACGATTTCGAAATGCAAAGGATTATAATTCAAATAAAAATATACAGGTTAGGCCTGAAATAAATTGGTAACTGGCGAAACAATTAAGCGAAACCAAAAAATTGTTTCATCTCTAGCAATGACTTATAGACATTATACTGGGGAGTCCATACAATTGAACCATACTCAAGTTGTGATCTCACTAACCCAACATATACCAATCCTACTGCCTGCAAAGACAACCCCCTACAATTTCTAAGAGTAAAACCTAACATTCTATTTGTATTTACTGCCAATTGGTCTATATGATTATTAAAGTTCAATTTCGAATCAAACAGTATACCAAGTCTTTAGCAACATCATTTATTTTCAGTTTCTGTCCGTTAATTGTGTAAATTGGTGGTATTCTATTTTTTTTTCTTATTAAAAGAAATCTGAAAACATGTATCTATATTCAAATCTAACAAATTACTCTGACACCATTGAAAAAAGTTTGAGATCATCAGCAAACATTAAAAACTCGCAATACTTTAAGACATTTTTAAGGTCATTAACAAACAGATTGAACAGCAATGGAGAGCAGTGTCCCCCCTGGGGGACCCCAGAACATACCTCAATCATCTTAGATATAAAATTACCAATTTTAATCAGTTGCCTTCTATCACTAAGAAAACTAAGCAGCCATTTTACTAATCTATCAGAAAAACCTATGTTCCTTAACTTTTCAATTAATAACAAGTGACTGACCCTATCAAATGCCTTGGAGAAGTCCGTATACAAGCATCCACTTGATACCCCGTCTCCAAGGCATCCGACAACCTGCTATGGTATACAAGTAAATTTTTCAGTGTAGAACGACCCTCTCTAAAACCGTGCTGTTCATCGACAATGATCTCTTTACTATGCCAGTTCAAATGGTTAAACATAAGGCTGTCAAAGACCTTAGGGATAGATGACACTATGGATACACTACGGTAATTTTTCACATCATTTCTTGACCCTGATTTAAAAATAGGTGAGATATAACTTTCCTTCCAAAAGTCTGGAAATATTCCAGAAGTGAAAGATATTTGATTACTTATTTTATCTACTCCTACTGCACAATGGCCATGAATTATGATTCATAATTCACGGCTTGCAGCCAATCATAAAATTCTATTTTCATTATTCAATAGTTTGCAAATTGCAACCAATCAGAAAATTCTATTTTCATTATTCAATAGGTTGTAGCCAATCACAAAATTCATTCTTATTATTAAATGACTTTTGAAGTTAACAGCTGTCACAAATGTCATAATTCTGAAATATGAACACAAGGCTCCTATTGCATAGGAGTAGATAAAATATCGTATTATATTCGCGATTATGGCCATTATTCACTCAGATGACTTGCGCCACGCGCCTTCGGCTTGTGGCGCAAATGTCATCTTCGTGAATAATGGCTGTCATAATCGCTCATATAATAATATACTATTAATTGTTGAATTATGTGTTGTTGATACTATTTAAATCTATTTCTCAACCATAGTAAAAAAAATTCAAAGTTTGAGCATTAATAACTTCTTAACCAAAGAGTTAACGCTAAAATTGTATTCGAGTTTTTTGCTTGTTTTTCTACGTAGAATTGCGTGGTGTAATTATTAGCCGCATGTTTTAATACACCCCGTATATTCGATTTTTAAATACAATTACGGCCACATCTAAGGTTCCCTTGCTTTTGCTATGGTCCTAGTTGCCTGCTGCAATCTGTATATTGCTTGCCGCTTGAATTGATAGTGGTATCAATCTATCAATCAAAAGACAAAAAAATCTGGTGTGATACACTCACACAACTTCCTTTTACAGTGATCTTATAATTAGTCAAAAATTTCATTTTTAATTTTTAACCATTTGTTAAAAATTATCAAAAATTACAAATTCTACAAAAACGGTACAAAATCGAGTGTTAGTTGAAGAGACAAATTTTCTCTAGAATTTTAAGGTGAATTCAAAAATGTAATAATATACCGGGTGTTTTATTTAAAATAGGAGTTAATAAAAAAAACAAAAAAAAACAAAAGAAACCCACTTTAGAAGTATTCAACTGGAAAATCACCTATTTCACATCAATACACATTAAAAATTTAAGAAAAATGTAAAGTTAAAACAAAATCGTTAGAGCCGTTTTTGAAAAAATCGAAAAAAACTGAAAAATCACAAGGGGATCAGGGGACTCTAAAACGTGAAGATCTGTTGAAAACTCAATTTCGATTTTTTGGGGTGAATCCAATACTTCCTTTATAGTAGTAAAAGGAAGTAAAAATGCGCTTAATTTGATACTACTTTACTTGAATTTGTTGCTTGTTTAAGATAGAAATAGCTTAAAACTGTAATAAATATTTTATTCGCAACCATATATGTAATGTTAACATTACTGACCTCATTTGAGTGGGGGAAGTCGTACATTTCCGACCGGTGAGTAGGTAGGAACACTGGGAATCTCGTTGATCCATTCATGGGCGTCACAACCTGTCGTATCATAATATAATAATTTTTCCAATTATTGTTTAGAATAAACTGGTTGCGAATAAAATAGTATACATACCACGGTGAAAAGTTTCATTCCTGTCTCGAGATAAAGTTCACCTCGACGCTACGCGTCTCGGTTAACTACTTAATCTCTCGACAGGAGTGAAACACTTTCCACCTCGGTATGTAATATACTATTGCATTTTATTAACAAAAAACAGACCAGCCATGGTCTGTCAGTTATTAATTCATGTATTTAACTAATTACTATGAATAATGATGTTGAATAATCTAATGAAGAGAGGGCATTTATTATCAAAACATTTTACAGTGGAGTCAGTTTACGCACAGTTCGTGATTTATTCTCGGTTAAATTTAATAATCGACCTATTCCATCTGTATCAGCAATTCACAAGTTTGTGAAAAAATTTGAAACTTCCGAAATTAGTCTTTGTTCTGTCATTTCTTTTAGTTGCAAAGTAAATCTTGTTCCTATTGCTCTATATTCATCCTCTGAAACATTAATTTTTCGTCAGCTAATTCTGGCAACCGCATTTTTACTTCTTTTTACTAGAAAAGAAGTATTAGATTCACCCCAAAAATTCGAATTTGGGTTTTCAACAGATCTTCACGTTTTCGAGTCCCCTGGTCTGTTTGTTTATGTGTTTGCGTGTGAACAGAATATCTCAAAAACGAAACGAGATATTACGTTGAAACTTCATATATAAGTTTTGTGTATTATCTAGATGCGTCAGCAAGCTTTTGAAGAAAATCGCATAACTGGAAGTATGGTGTTTACTCTTGTAATTTTTCAGTTTTTTTATTTTCTCAAAAACGGCTCTTAACGATTGTTTTCAAACGTTACAAGTTTATTACATTTCTAACGTATATTCATGCGAGATACGTGATTTTCCAGTTGAATACCTATAAAATGGGCTTCTTTTTTTTGGTTTATTATACAGTGACCATCAAAAAGTTGGCATCATAAGGGAAACATTATTTTTGATTTTTCAAAAAAACTTTTGACGTCAATAATTTGTGTTTGTCTAAAAACCTATTTAGTCCCTATCATATACGAAATCTCCCTTACCGGACACCTCTAATAAGCGGACACCTCTCTTACACGGACATTTTGTTGGGAACCAACTTGCTTGCATTAACTTTACTAATAAAATTTTCTCTATTAAACGGACACTCTCTTAAATGGACACGGACACCATTTTTCGACAATTATTAGATTGTGAATCTCTCTTGTGCGGACACTTCAAAATGCAGGCCCAGCTAATGTCGTGAGGCGTCAAAACAATCCATAATTCCAACATTTAATGATCATGTTGTTAAAATATAGAATTCTTTTGCAATACGAGCGGTATTAAGTCAACTCAATCAGCGTTACAACTGCAGGAAATTCGACACTTTCATTACCCTATGCGCGATATTATTACAAAACAATCCATGTCGCTTGATTTTAGAGGCCTGCAATTCAAAATTACTTTGCCTTTTGCGTGGGCAGCCTATTATGATAAAAATGAAAATAGCAAGAATTTTTGCTGCTTGCTTTTATTGAATGAAAGAATAAGAAAACTAGGCTCAGGGCCGTCACGATCGCGGAGTCTGCGGGTATCAAGTTACGCCAGTGTAATAAATTCGAACCAGAAAACGATTTACCCTTATCAGTAATGGCTGAACTGTAAAGGAATATCCCAGAAATCGAAGACGTCGACCCTGACGAATTTATAAACATTGACAAGGAAATAAGCGAGGAAGATGATGTAACCGAAATTTCAGGTAAATCAGCTGCCGTTGATGCGCAGTTGGCAGAATTAGAAAACGATGGCGACTTAGAAATTTGTGAGAATGTAATCAAGACCCACACGGAAGCATTAACAGTGAAAATTTTTAAATGCTTTGCTAAAGAAAGTAATGACTTTACAGTATTCAAACTGTCAAAATATTTAGAAATACATGCGGAAAGTATAATAAACAGTCCGAAAAAACCATTACGTGAAACGATTATTTTAGATTTTGTAGCAACTATTACATAACTTTGTTTCAATTATTTTATATTCTTGTCTGTATTGTTAGCGCGTATACCTTTGCATAATACAACTTTTTTAAACATAAAAATGATTTTTTCTCTTAAGCGGACGCCTCTAATAACCGGACAAAAACGTTGGCACCGTGCGTGTCCGCTTATGGGAGATTTCACTGTATACCGAATGATTTTTACTTGCTTAGAAAATGGCGTTTTTCAAAATTGTCAAAATCTAGAAAGTGCTATTATTCGAAAATTAAATAAGATTTCAATGAGATTTTTTTAGAGTATTAGTTTTAGCTGACTGGAAGATCTCAAAGCCAGAAAAACCTATTTTTCTTTCACTTTTAACTAAAAATCAACCGTATCTGATTAACATATCATCATTCCTAAAAGAAAGAACATTTGCAGTCAAAATTAATAGGTACACATCGACAACACACCTCGTTTAAGCAGGGTACCACATGGGTCTATTTTGGGGCCCATATTTTTTAACATTTTTATCAGCGATATACCCGAGCCAGCTAATTCAGCTATCGCTATGTTTGCGGACACCACAACAATAACAGTGCAACATGAAAACATTCAAGCAGCAAGCAACATACTTCAACATGCGGTAAATCAAATAAGTGAATGGTGTAATCACTGGTGTATAACGATTAACCAAAATATTTACATTACGCAGACCAGCAGATCCTACAAAAATTATTATTAACGGTTGTGAAGGAAAATGGAACCCTAACGATTCAAGTGTATAATACTTAGGAGTACATTTAGACAGAAGACTAACTTGGGGCATCCATATAAACAAAAAGGTTAGTGAGTGTAATGTAAGATTATCTCAACTATACCCGTTGCTAAACAAAAAATCATCACTTAAGATTAACTGTGCAATGTTATTATGTTATTATATAAATCGCTATTGCGACCTGTCCTTATGTATGCGTTCGCTATATGGGGAGCAGCCTCAAAAATGCATGTAAATAAAATACAAGTTATGCAAAATAAAATATTAAGAATAGCTGCCAATGCCCCTTGGTATTTTAGAAATAGTCAGTTAGATTATGAACTTGAAATACCGACTATAGACCAATATATTAAAAAGGTGAACAAAAAATTCTTCAGTAATATAAAATTACTAGCAACCAGTGAGACAAATGTCTCATTTAAAAAAACAAAAAAGACCGTTTTGCAAATAGAACGCGTATTCACCACACGTACATATATGACGTCATTGTTGGTAGCAAACTACCAGTCGCATTCGCCTTGATACAATTTGCCTAGAATCTAACCTAAAAATTTAGGATTAGGATAATTAAGATATTAATTAGTGTTAGAGACTGAAATTCGGTTCCTGACCTGACATGGCCATTCCAAACATATAACTTTAATAACTTTTTTCTCTATCTCTTACGGTTTGGCTGCTAAAACAGCGTCCCGGACAAGTCTATTATACAGGGTCCGGCAGGGAAGTATGACGTTTTTGAAATGAGTATAGCAAAGCAGTGGGGGGAACTAATGTTTTCGGAACGGGTGGTATGTACTCGGTGGTAGATGCCATTTCAGTTGCCATTAGGTATTGTTCTGTGGTTGCCGCGGACAGTAGGAGATCGTGTGTTTGCTTACTACACATTTATTGAAACCGGTCATTCCGTGGTTGCCACAGAACGCAGGTTTCGAATTCATTTTAATGTTGAACGTCACGGTCGTGTTCCTACACGAAACATGATTAGGAAATGGGTAAACAACGTTCGCACAACTGGATTGTTGAAACCTGGAACAGCTCGTGGAGGAGCTCGAACAGTCACGACTCCTGAAAACTTTTCAACTCATCTACGGCAGTGCTTGCAAAAGGACGGCCACCACTTAGATAACGTTATTTTTCGCTCTTAAGTCAAATTTCTTAATGTTTTTTATGCAATAACAAAATGGCATAATGTAATTCATCCTTGAAAAAAATTAAAATAAAATTTTGTTTAATACAAAATGATTTATTGATTTTTGAAAATCGTCATACTTCCCTGCCGGACCCTGTATATATAGATAACCCACTACAAAATTTAAGATATATCAGCTTACTTTACCAAACTGAGTTTATTAGAAGGTATTATGGTAAAGTAACTTATTCATTCACATTACAGAAAAATGTTATTAAGAATTGTTGTTCAGAAAGTAAAATTAGGATCCGCTGCGAAATTTTAAAAATATCAGCTCACTTTTATGAAAGCGAGTTTATTACAAGAAATTACAAAAATTACTTCATTTATCTTTTTGTATTGACACCCTGTAGCATGCACAGCGATCAAAAATAAAATTTATCGCAGGAGCCCATGAAATATATGACACTGCACTTTATAAAATTACATTTGTACTACAATTAACTGTATTCTTAGTTCATGTAACTTCACCAGTCTAATAAGCTGCACAAATATGCATAAATATGCAATTTAAACCTAATGTACAATTACATTGATAGTGTTGGTGAGCCTCCCAGTTTTCCGTTATGTTTGGAAAATTCCTGGTTGCTAGCTCGCCTTGGACTGTAGTGGACTGTATTGATTTATTCTTCACTAAATTATACACTCGTTGAAAGCAAAGTAGGTAATTTATTCGCAATAAATTAGTACACAAACATTTGAATATTTAAACAAAGAATTAGCGTTTCTCGCAGTGGACCGGTTCGCGTGCTGTCTCGCTGACAGACGGAACGTAAGTGGCGCGGGGAAGGTAAGCTCCAAGAGTTCTGAAATGCGCATAGTACAACGCACAACTACAAGCGAAGCGGCAAAATTTATGAAACACTTAACATACCGCCCGCCTTGGAAAGGGTAACCTTTCAAATAACAACAGTACAAATTTGACATGTAACAGCTAGAGTAAGACATGTAACTAAAATCGACATATACAAAGCATAATAATACATAGATCTTAAGGTAATACAAGAAAACCCGAACAATGGAAAGCCAAAAGGCTTTACGAAACACTGCGCAGGACGCTAACGTGCTAGTTCACAACACTAGGTAGCGGGCACAATTTGGCGAAGGATCGCTTTACGATCCCTGACACAGTTTTCACTGACGCCACACGCGTAACGCCGTCAAGGCCAGGGTGCAGCTCGGTGACCCGGCCTAACCTCCACTTCAGTGGGGGAAGATTGTCATCCTTGATGAGGACCATGGAACCAGGCTGGAGGTCCGAAGTGTGTGTGCGCCATTTGGTGCGCTGTTGGAGTTCCGAGATGTACTCCTTACTCCATCTTTTCCACACATTTTGGTGGAGCTGTTGTATTCTTTGGTATCTAGACAGCCGAGACTCGGCTATCTCAGTAACGTTGGGATCAGGCAGTGACACCAAAGGACGACCGATCAGAAAATGAGCAGGAGTCAAAAGCTGAAGGTCGTTTGGATCAGCAGACAAAGGAGACAGGGGTCGGGAGTTTAAGGTCGCTTCCACCTGTGCTAGCAAAGTGCAAAATTCATCGTAATTTAGACTAGCGTTACCTATAACGCGCCGTATGTGATGTTTGGAGGACTTAATTGCGACCTCCCACAATCCGCCAAAGTGGGGACTGTGCGCGAGTATAAAATGCCAAGCTACTCCGTCGTTCGCGACTGATTCGGAAATAGAAAGGCCTTGTTCCGCAAGAAAATTGCCTAATTCGATTAATTCGGAATTAGCGCCGACAAAGTTAGTGCCATTGTCTGAACAGACATGGAGCGGTTTGCCTCGACGAGCTACAAACTGGCGAAAAGCCATTAAGAAGGTTTCAGTAGAAAGGTCAGCGACCAATTCAAGGTGCACTGCTTTTGTGACAAAGCAAACGAATAGACAAAGGTAGGACTTCAGTAGTTTAGAACCACGTCCTTTGCGATCCTTTATCATGAACGGTCCACTATAATCGATACCAGTAGTATGAAATGGGGGCGATGATTGAATACGAGAGGCTGGCAGATCTCCCATTATTGGTTCGGTTAGCTTAGGAGAAAATCTAAAACACCGCAAGCATTGATGAACCACTTGCTTGACTATATTTCTGCCAGAGGTAATCCAATATCGTTCTCTGAGATTAGCTAACAGCATTTGAGGTCCGGCATGGAGAAGCCGAAGGTGCTCATGTGAGATTAGGAGTTTGGCGAATGGATGTTTGCCAGAAATCACTAGAGGAAACTTCTTGTCAAAAGGTAATTGAGAGATGTGGAGCCTACCACCAACTCTTAGCAGTCCCTTGGAATCCAGATAGGGGTTCAAGGATATCAAAGCAGAAAATTGTTTCACAGGCTTGTTCTGTGACAACAGCTTAAATTCGTCAGGAAATGACTCGCGTTGTGAAAACCTTGCAAGCCTTACAAGGGATGCTTGCAGTTCATCTGTAGAAAGGGGCCAAGAAAGACGATCAGCTGTGAGGGTCCGCGCATTGTTATAAAAACGAAAGCAATAAGCTGTAACTCGTTGTAAGCGAGCCAAACTTGAATACTGATTGAACGGAAATGGTTCAACAGAGGTTACAGAAAAACTCTGAACTTCTTTTTTGAATTCTGGAAGCTCAGCAAGAACATGTTTGGAAGTAGGCCAAGATGCCTCACCTTCGCTTAGCCAGGCGGGACCATGCCACCAAAGGCTTAATTCTTTTAAAACTAAAGGAGGGACTCTCCTAGTGAGAAGATCAGCAGGATTCGACGCGGTAGGAACATGCCTCCACGTGGCATCAGAAGTGAGTTGCTGAACATCTGCAACTCTGTTGCACACAAAGGTTTTAAGAAGATTTGGACTGGTTTTCAACCATCCTAGCACTATTGTGGAATCTGTCCAGAAAACAATTCTAGATATGGGCAAATCAAGTGCCTTTATGACTTGCACGGAAAGTTTACTTAGGAGAACAGCTCCGCAGAGCTCGAGCTTCGGAATTGTCAAGGGCTTTAAAGGGGCTACCTTGGCCTTGGAACAGAGAAGGTAAACTTGTACCTCCCCTTCCTGATTCTTGGAACGTAGGTATATCGACTAACCGTAACCATTGTTGGAGGCGTCGCAGAAACCATGGAGCTCTATCTCAACCACGCGCCGACAGAGGACGTGACGAGGAATTGTTAAGTCATTGAGCATGAGAAGATCACTGCGATATGTAAACCATTTTTCTTGTATGGCGTTGGGAACGGGTTCATCCCAATTCAACTTTTCCATCCAAAGTTGTTGCAAAAGAACCTTGGCACCCATGGTGCATGGACTTAGCAGACCCAGCGGGTCAAATATCTGCGATATTTTTAGACAAGATGCTACGCTTGGTAGCCTTACTACTTGTAGAATTTGAAATATTGAACATCAAATGATCGCTTTTGAAGGACCAAATCAAACCAAGGGTGCTTGTGTGCTCATGTGCACTGAAATCAAGAACGCCAGGATGCAAATCGAGATCTGGGATTCCATCGAGAACTTCTGGAGAATTAGAAATCCATTTCCTAAGTTTGAAACAGCCTGAATCAAGAATCTGATTCAAGTTTGAACAGAGAATACGCGCTTTCTCAGGAGTGTCGGCGCCTGTCAAAAGGTCGTCGACGTAGAAGTCCTCCTTTATAATTCGAGAGACTTCGGGAGTTGAAGCTGCACATTCGATGCCCAATTGGGTCAAACATCGAATGGCAAGAAAAGACGCTGAAGCGGTGCCATACGTAACTGTATTCAGATCGTATGACCGCAGAGGCTCAGTTGGAGATGATCGCCACAGGATTCTCTGAAGGGGCCTATGGTTAGGATTTACCAGAACCTGACGATACATCTTCTCGATGTCGGCTGATATAGCGAACAAATGCTTGCGAAAGCGAACAAGAATGGAAAATAAGTCTTGTTGCATGGTTGGGGCAACCATCTGAATACTGTTCAGAGATTGCCCTGAAGTGGTTGCTTGGGAACCATTGAATACAACTCGGAATTTAGTTGTCAGGCTTTCCTCTTTTAAGACTCCGTGGTGGGGTAGATAATAGGATATCTCGTTTGAATTAGGGTTTGAAACGGACATATGACCTAATTCAGAATATTCATTCATGAAATTCGAATAGCGATTGGACAAGTCAGGGTTCGCTTGTAACCGCTTCTCTAATGATAAGAATCTTTTCTGAGCGATTTGCAATGAATCACCCAATACCTCTACAGGTTCCTTGAGAGGGATAGAGACAACGAATCGACCATTCGCTTCTCGTTGAGTATTTTGCACGAAATGTGCCTCACAGGCGTTCTCTTCATTTGTGCGGACCTTTTCCTCTGGGTAATGTTCGAGTTGCCAAAACCTAGCAATGGGGTCAGAAGCATCCTCGATCGTGCTAAGATTGCAATGTACAGGGTACGCAGAAGGAGGGCCTGTAGGGCCAGAAACAATCCAACCAAAACGAGTTTTTTGGAGGATGGGAAGATTTGGGCCTAGACCAATTTTTCCAATACAAAGGAGCTGCCAGAAAATGGGCGAACCAATCAGAATGTCGACGGTGCCCGGTTGGTCGTAGGACAGATCTGATAACTTGATGTTATCAGGAACCTTGAAACTGTTTCGCTGGACGCGAAGACTTGGGGTTGTACCTGTAATCTCATCGAGAACAAGACAGGATAGACCAATACTGTATGAGGTGTGAGGGGCTTGCAGCTTGATATCACACCTAGCTTTGATTTGAGAAGTAGCTTTACTTAAGCCAGAAACAGTAACGTTGACTTCGCGAATTGGAAGCTTCAACCTTTTACACAAATCTGAACGTATGAAGTTCGATTGGGAACCGGAATCCAGCAGGATTCGCACAACATGAGGCGTACCATCATCAGCGATGAGTTTAGCGGTAGCCGTAGGTAAGAGTACCTGCAAAGCATTCGAACAGAATGCCGAAATCGATTGATTTAGTTCAACAGGGGTTTCTGCTGACACCGCAGATCCTGGTTGACTAGAAGAAGCATTTTGAGATTTGTTCTCATGAAGAAGGGTGTTGTGCCTTGATTTGCACTTTCTACACGTATATTTGGAGCTACAGCGGCTCGAAAGGTGACCCTGAGTTAGGCAATTAAAGCATACACGGAGCTCTTTTGCCTTTGAATTTCTGTCAAGAGAAGACAGCTTGACAAACTTATCGCATTTGTACAAGGGATGAGATCCTTTACAAAATGGACACGAAGGGGTACCTGACACAAATGATTTCGAATGTACCTTGGAAGACTTTTCGGGTACAAGCTTAATATTTTTTACTTCCAGAGTTTCTAGAAGATTTGCTGTGTTTTGTAGAAATTCCTTGAACTCGTCAAGATTAGGCAGGTCAGAACTTGACCGGTTTCTAAGGACCTCCCATTCACGGAATGTCGTGGGGTCCAGTTTTTTAGAAACGACATAAATGATAACAACATCAAGAAGCTCGCTTTCGGTAGCTAATGATTTGATTGCTGTAAAATGTTTGAATAACATATAGCTAATCGTACGTAATTTAGTTGCAGATTCCTTACTGCACGATTCAAGTTCCAAATAGCATTGAGGTGGTTATGAATCAGAATTTTTGGATCATTGTAACGATTACACAATGCATCCCAAGCTAGAGTATAATTACTCGCAGTAAACTCTAAACTTTTTATAATTTGGCTTGCATCACCCTGTAAACTAGCCTTTAAGTAATGCAGTTTTTGAATATTAGTTAGCGTTTGATTCTCATGAATTAAACTAATAAAAATCTCACGAAATTCCAACCACTCTGACACGTTCCCTGAATATTTGGGAATCGAGATGGTAGGAAGGCGTACAGCTCGAGTATTGCAATGCGAGCTGCAGCTTGAATGCGCTGATCTCACGCTACCAGAACGATCTGGTGCAACATCATACTGTTTGTTGTATTCATTAATCAAACATTCAGCTTGTGAAATTGCAAAAAAATAAGAATCTTCAAATTCGACTTGTTGCTGCATTTCAGGTTCTGCATCCTTACTGTTTTCTAAAATTTGTTCATGAACCGCATAATATTCTGATAACAAGGTGGCTGCAGCATCCAATCTTTTCTGCAATTGAACAATCTGGGCGCTAGATAAGAATTGATCTTCATCGTGAATTGTTTGCAAGGATTGCAGCTGATTTGCGAAACGCGTAAGCTTGCCTTTGATAGAGCCACGCGCTCTTACAAGCGGATCCATTATTGTTGAAGTTAAAACAATTTAACAGATAGAACCAACTTTCGTACGCCACTGGTACGGAATTTTGTTTACAACGCAAGACAGCGCTGCCACGACGCGAAATTAACTTGTCGCTACGACGCAAAGAACGGCACTGGTACAACGCGAGATTAGCTTGTGAATAATTCGACTGCAATATGAAACATGCAGGGGATATTGTACTCGCGAACAAACGAAATAGCTTGGCACTTTACGCAATTAAAATGTTTATATGACTCATAAACCATTTGTTTACGCAATAATACGCAGCTGAAATTATGCACATGCAGACACAGCTGATAGAAAACCAAATTCATGCATAGGAAATCTCACAAAGGGAAATTAGGCTTACATTGATATTGGTGTGTGCCGCCTTTCTCGTTACTGTGGTTTGTACTGCCGTCGCGCCGGCAGCTGGCCTGCCCACCTGCACGTTGCCGCGAGACTCGGCGTTTGGCTTTCTCGCTCCCACGTTGATAGCACCGTATGCTCTCTTTCTTCCTCTCGTTGGGGACGAATTTAACACGATTGAAACTGCGTGTTGTACTTGCCCTGTTTAGGCTGCGAATCCGGGCCGATGATCCATGCGGCTCGAAGGACCAATGTTGGTGAGCCTCCCAGTTTTCCGTTATGTTTGGAAAATTCCTGGTTGCTAGCTCGCCTTGGACTGTAGTGGACTGTATTGATTTATTCTTCACTAAATTATACACTCGTTGAAAGCAAAGTAGGTAATTTATTCGCAATAAATTAGTACACAAACATTTGAACATTTAAACAAAGAATTAGCGTTTCTCGCAGTGGACCGGTTCGCGTGCTGTCTCGCTGACAGACGGAACGTAAGTGGCGCGGGGAAGGTAAGCTCCAAGAGTTCTGAAATGCACATAGTACAACGCACAACTACAAGCGAAGCGGCAAAATTTATGAAACACTTAACAGATAGATACCATTAAAATAACATGTGTCTAAGGTAAACAAGATGTTGAAATAGCAATTTATGTATCAAGTTGAAAAATGAAAGTGTTTTTAAACTAGACATTGAAGTTTGCCCTACAAACACTAGCAAGTTGGGCAGCGTGTGTGAAAAACACTAATTTTGCATTGTGTTGTATACAAGATACAGTGAAATCTCCCTTACCGGACACCTCTAATAAGCGGACACCTCTCTTACACGGACATTTTGTTGGGAACCAACTTACTTGCATTAACTTTACTAATAGAATTTTCTCTATTAAACGAACACTCTCTTAAACGGACACGGACACCATTTTTCGACAATTTTTAGACTGTAAATCCCTCTTGTACGGACACTTCAAAATGCAGGCCCAGCTAATGTCGTGATTCGTCAAAACAATCCATAAATCCAACATTTAATGATCATGTTGTTAAATTATAGAATTCTTTTGCAATACCGGCGGTATTAAGTCAACTCAAATCAGCGTTATGACTGCAGGAAATTCGACACTTTCATTACCTTATGCAAGATATTATTACAAAACAATCAATGTCGCTTCACTTTAGAGGCCTGCAATTCAAAACTACTTTGATCCCATTATGATAAAAATAAAAATAGGAAGAATTTTTCCTGCTTGCTTTTATTGAAGGAAAGAATAAGAAAACTATGCTCAGGGCCCCCCCGCCGCGGCGTCTGCAGGTATCAAATTACGCCACTATAATCAATTTGAATCAGAAGACCATTTACCCTTATCAGTAGTGGCTGAACTGTATAGAAATATCCCAGAAAACGAAGACGACGAATTTATAAACATTGACAAAGAAATAATCGTGGAAGATGATGTAACCGAAATTTCAGGTGAATCAGCTGATATGCAGTTGGCAGAATTAGAAAACGATGGCGACTTAGAAATTTGTGAGAATGTAATCAAGACCTACACGGAAGCATTAACAGTGAAATTTTTTAAAATTTTTTGCTAAAGAAAGTAATGACTTTAACGTATTCAAACTGTCAAAATATTTCGAAATCCAGGTGGAAAGTACAACAAGCAGTCAGAAAACACTCTTACGTCAAAGGAGCATTTTAGATTTTGTAACTATTACATAACTTTGTTTCAATTATTTTATAATTCTTATCTGTATTGTTAGCGCGTATACCTTTGCATAATACAACTTTCTTAAACATAAAAATGAATTTTCCCTTAAGCGGACGCCTCTAATAACCGGACAAAAACTTTGGCACCGTGCGTGTCCGCTTATGAGAGATTTCACTGTATTCTGTTATTTTGAGTCATATTAATTTTTATAGTGAATAAATGTACTTTTTTGTATTCGCTCCCCAAACTGGTTACTTTGGAAACTGTCTAGGATCCTCAAAATGGCCATTTAGAGGCCTTGTACTTAAAGTCGTCATGGCAACATTTTAGCGGACTCAAACATTAGTTGCCATGACGACTTTAAGTACAAGGCCTCTAAATGGCCATTTTGAGGATCCTAGACAGTTTCCAAAGTAACCAGTTTGGGGAGCGAAAAATACATTTTCGCGCGGCCTCCTAATATAATGCTGCGTTAATGGTAATTGAAACTTCATATTATAATGTTTGGAGAGCTAATACAAAAAAAACGTTGTATGCAACACGTCCTCAAATGGCTTTAGAGGACTCATCTTCATATTACAGACTCGTCCCCTAAAGCCTTGCTTTGAGGACTAGCTACATAAAGTACTATTATGTCCTACCAGTACATTAATTAAAATTAATGACTCTATTTTAAGGTATGTTAGATACAAAATAACGCTCCAGGGCAATTATTTTCTTCATAAGAACACTAGGGTTATTATGAAAAATTAACAGTATTTGTTTCCATGGATACAACCTTTATTTCAAAAATTATGCACCACTGTCACAATGAAAATTAATGACAGCTCATCTAATGTCACAAATCTAACGTAGATCAGCTAACTAGATCAATCTTAAATACCATAGCATAGTAATTATATGAATTGAATATGAATATGAATTAGGTAAGAAAATTGGTAGGACATAAAACCTTGAAGGCACCACAGGCATTATGAGCTAAGAGCTCGCGATTGTTGTACACACCTCGGGCCAAAGGCCCTCGGTTAGTACACTAACAATCTTGGGCTCTTATTTTACTCATAATGCCCCTTGGTACCTTAATAACTATAAATCTACCAAGTTGTTATAAATTTTCATATTAGCACTAGTGTCAATATGAAATCTCATATTGCAACTAGTGTGAATATATGCATCATTTTGACATTGAAAACGACAACAAAATGTCATTATATTATGTCAAAATTACAGAAATGCATTTCAAACTTCAAAAAAATTTGACAGTTCTGTCAAGAAAAAGCATGGGTAAAGTAGTTTTTTTTCTATAATAACTGTCAAAGTGTTACAATGTTGGTAGATATGTGATTAAAACGCTAGGAAACTTTTATACCTCGTGTTGGTAGAACTTTTTCAAAATTATGGTTATGTGTCAATTTTGAATGTCAACATTTATTATTCTTTCAATTTGTCGTTTAATTACAATTACCTTTAATTTTGCAAACGTTCATTATATTATGTTTATTTTCAAATATTGTAATTTTAATAATTAATAAATTTGTAATATTTTACTATGCTGTTCGTTTTACCCACTATTATGACGTATCTGTCAAAATGACAATCATTTTTTTAGTGGAAAAAAAGAACTCAAAATCTATGTACCAACATTATTAAAACTAGGGACCCCGCAAGAATGCAACTTATCCCCTAGAAAGTTGTCCTTGAAAATTATTATAGAAAAATGTACTTTCCTACAGATTGGAGTACCTATATAATAAGTAGATAGGTACTCTACTACAGATTAGGCAACTTTTATTGTTTTCAATGGCTTCCGCAATCAAGTTTATTTTTTATCTCTCTGTAGAATATTTCAAAGTTATAGTATACAGGGTGTTTCAGAACTATGGGATCAAACTACTAGGGGGTATTCAGTGCGACAGTAGAAGACATTTGAGTATAGGAATCTATACTAAATTTCAAATAAGCATGCAGTACTTGGAACTGAGTAGTAATTATAACTATAGCCGTGATTGGTCAAAACAAAGTTATCATTACAATTACAACCATCTGAAAATCAAATATTTTTCAAAAATGGTCAATTTGACGTTCGGTATGAATCCTAAAAATCTGAAAGGAAAACCGATAAATAGTGGATAAAAGAAGCTGGCCTACAACGTTTATTTGAATTATATAGGAAGAAATTACTGTAAAATACGAACAGTCACACAAACTTATAATTTCCTAGTGTAAAACTGAGCTTGAGTTCCGAGCACCATCTACTGCATTCTTATTTGAAATTTAGTATATGTTCAGAAATGTCTCCCTGAGGCACTGGGACTCTATGATACGTTAAGACAGTTTAAAAACAAAATGTGTTTCAATTACTTAAATTTCAACGATAACGTACAATTCATCCGTTCTTATGGACTTCACCAATCAAGAATTGGCGGATGTGCATCTGGCATATGGAGCAACAAACTGCAATGCATTCAAATGTTTTAAACTGTCTTAACGTGTCATAAAGTCCCAGTGCCCCAGGGAGACATTTCTGGACATGGGTTCCTATACTCAAATGTCTTCTGCCGTCACACTGAATACCCCATAGTAGTTTGATCCCATAGTTCTGAAACACCCTGTAGTTTTAACTAATGTAAAGCTGCAAATAAACCTCTTTGAATTTTTCTGACACCTTTAAGCAGTGTTGAAGAAATTTTAATGGTGGTCCATGTAAATCAATAAATATAATTCATATTAATGTCTTTGTAGATAGGTACCTCATTTATATGACCGATTTCACAATACCAAAACACATGTATTATTTAGACAAAATTCTCAGTATTTGCCTTACCACCTGCATTCAATTCCTAACATATACATCAAATGACTCATGGACTTCTACTACCCACTCATTCATTGAATTGAAGTTAATTTTATTTATATTTTATTCATTATTAGTATACAAACTCATTTATTGCACAGTAAATACAAACTCAAAAAAGGAACTAAGAAATGTAAAGCAATATATCTTTAAAAACTGTTCAAATTACTTGGTTTTATGACTTTTATCCTTAATGTCCTTATCTTTATCCTTTTCTTTGACTGCTTCCTTTTCCTTCACCTCATCTTGCATCCGCTTCTGCAGCTCAGCCTTCTTCTGGGCAATACGCTCCTGCCTTCGATTGCGGATGCGCTTAGCCTTGCGGCGGTAGATATCGGCCTGGTCATGAAGCATCTTCGCCCGAGCGATCTCAGCCTTCTTCTTGAAAATGTACTCCATCAACACCCTCTTGTTCTTGAACATGTTGCCCTTAACCTTCCAATAGAGCCTGTTGTGCATGTGCTTGTCTATCTTCTTATTGTCTCGATACTTCTTCAGCAGCCTGCGCAGGACCTGCATGCGGAGCGTCCACAGCATCTTCTTGGAGGTGCGCGCCTGGGCGGTGCCCTTGCGCTTGCCAAAACCGCAGTGGCGACCCTTCAAGCGGGCCTCCTTGTCTCTACGGACTCGGTACTTGGAGTGCGTATTCACCGGCTTGCAAATGATGATTCCGTCGCGAATTAAGTTGCGAACATTTTGACGCGAATTGGCGTTAGCAATTTCCGCGGTTTCGTTGGGATCCAGCCAAATCTTCTTTTTGCCGCAGCCTTTAATTGAGGCAGCCAAACGTTTCTGCAAACGCAAGTTAGAGCCAGCCATTTTTACTCACTGATTAGAGAAGCACAAGTCTTTTATAAGGAAGCAGGCAAAACGAACTTTTAAACCGGGAACGGACAGGTGTTTTGACAGCGAATGAAAATGACCAATAGCGTCGCAGTGTTTCATATAGGCATAGAGTTAGTACCTTCGCGGAGCAAGCTCAAAATTCTCTCCCAACTATATTCCATAACTCTAGGTAGAGTTGTGGCATACCCGCGTAATGCGATTTGTAAAAGTATCTAATTACAAAACGAAATTGATTTTTTATAATATCCTTTTACAAATGTTGATTAAGCTACATTTGTTTTTTTAATTAAAGATATTCTTTGATTTTACTTGTTTATTTCAATAATTTTTAATCTGAGATAATATTATATAGTAATTATCTTACATTTTAATTTCATAAGAAGTTTTTTAACAAATTTTTAATGTTACTACTGACAATTAGTTTGTAATGCAATGTCTTTATCTTTACAGTAAATTATAAAGCATACATGAAACTGTACTAATAGGTATATAACGTATAATTCACATAATTTTATATTTAATTCGAGAGAAAATAAAATAGTTATTTCCCAAATTGATAAATATGTAACAAAACTACATTTTGGGTACTTAACATTTATGAATAATTTGAGGCTAAAATCTTGGCGCTCAAATATTATTTTTGGAGGCAAAATCAATATTTCTTTGGTACTCTGTAAAATACTACCCTTTTATTATCTATGGCCAATCACTAAGCATAACAGAAATCATATTTAATTATAAATTAATTATAAAGGTACAACAGAGTAGATTATCAAAGATTAATATACAGTGTGGAAATTAAGCAACGCATAAACACGGTAACCCCGTTAATCTTTGTTTTTGGAGAAAAAAGGGGTGTAACGATTAAAATTACAGCGCGTAGATATATTAGTCAATTTCAGATTTCTATATAATTTGTTATTAAATATTATTAGTCCAGTCAAATGGTAGAAAATATGGGAAAGTTTTGGTTTTGATATTTGATCCCTATATGTTTTTTGGGTCTCTGTACGCGAATATCAGGTTTTGCAACAAAAATTTTGACCAGAAACATGTTTTTTTAAAGCGAAAACTGTGTAAAAAATCGATTTCTTTAGTTTTTCTAAAATTACCCGAAAGCTACTAATTTTTCGTAAACTTTAAACCTATATGAAATTAAAGAAGATAAATTTTCCTACATTTTATGTACTTGACGTTTTTTTCTCCGACGAATCGTTCAGCCGCGAGAGCTCCGCGAAGTTATAGTCCAGTCAAATGGTAGAAAATATGGGAAAGTTTTGGTGGAGTTTTGATATTTGGTATAGTATTCCAACCAAAAATTGGAAAGTTATTTAAAATCCAGTACACCATGAAAAGTGTAAGTCATGTCTAAGTTGGTTTCATACTATCAGTAAATAATATTCTAATGCCAATCAGCTTTCAAGTAATGACAGTTTATCTGTAAATTGTACATGTAACTGTTTTATTAAGGCATTGTAACATTGTGCATGATTTAAGTAGGTACTAGTTGAGTTTTTAAAACCGTATAGTAGCATAGAAAATTTTGAAAAACGTATATATCTTCCAAACTTCCCAACGCATCTGTCAAATTTGAAGGTTATTATCGAAGTGTCACTGAATGACAATCAAACAGTAATTTTATGAATTAAATTACGAAGTGACTTACTGTTTTCAATGCTGGCCTGATTTTACATAGCTTTCCAATTTCTGGTTGGAATACTATACCTATATGTTTTTTGGATAGCTGTACACGAATATCAGGTTTACCAACAAAAATTTTGACCGAAAACACGTTTTTAAGCAAAAACTGTATAGAAACCGATTTTTTTAGTTTTTCTAAAATTGCTCGAAAACTATCTAATTTCGTAAATGTTCAACCTATATGAAATAAAAGAGGATAAAATCTCCTACATTTTATGTATGAGAGGTTTTTTCTCCGATCAATTGTTCAGCCGTGAGAGCGCCGCGGAGTTAGGTGTTAAAAGCAAAAAAAAAAAGGAATTATCCCAGTTTATTTCAAAGTAACTCGAAAACTATCCATTTTTCGTAAATCAAAAGTGGTATATGAAATGAATCTTCATAAATGAAATGTTGGCAAACTTGATATTTGCCTACAGCGACCCAAAAAACATATTGCAACCAAATAGCAAAACTGCAAAACTTTCCCCTATTTTCCACCATTTGACTGGACTATAATTTCGCGACGCTCTCGCGGCTGAACGATTGATCGGAGAAAAAAAAATCACCTACATAAAATGTAGGAAATTTTATCCTCTTTGATTTCATATAGGTTCAACATTTACGAAATTGGATAGCTTTCGAGTAATTTTAGAAAAACTAAACAAATCTCGTTTTTTACACCGTTTTTGCTTAAAGAACCGTGTTTCCGGTCAAAATTCTTGTTGGCAAATCTGACATTCGTGTATAGCGACCCAAAAAACATATAGGGACCAAATATCAAAACTCCACCAAGACTTTCCCCTATTCGCCCTTTTTGACTGGGCTATATGACGTCATCAATATTTTTTTAAATGCCAACCTCTACATTATTTTTATTTATTTAGGTAGCAAGTTTGTTTTCGACGATACCTATAGAAGTTTAAATAGATTAAATTAAAAAAAAATAGAGAGAAGGCCTTAAAGTTCATATAGTAAAGATGAATGAAATTAACGGAGTATAATTCTAGTTAGCTGGGTTTATAACAAAAAATTTCATGTGCTACACGCACACAACTTTCTTTTACAGTGAAATTATAATTAGCCAAACATTTGATTTTAAATTTTTAAGCATTTGTCAAAAATTTTCAAAAATTACAAATTTTACTGAAACCATACAAAATAGAGCGTTAGTTCAAGAAACAAATTTTCTCTAAAATTTTAAGCCGCATTAAAAAATGTAATAATATACCGGATACCGGGTATTCTATTTAAAATGGGAGTTAATAAAAAAAGAAAAAACAAAAGCAACCCATTTTAGATGTATTCAACTGGAAAATCACCTATCTCACATCAATAAGCATTAAAAATGTAAAGTTTGAAAAAATCGTTAGAGCGGTTTTTGGAAAAATCGAAAAGAACTGAAAAATCACAAGAGTAAACACCATATTTCCGGTTATGCGATTTTCTTCGAAAGCTTGCTGTTGCATCTAAATAGTACACAAAACTTATATGTGAAGCTTCAACGCCATACCGCTTTCCATTTTTGAGATATTTTGTTTGCACACACACACACACACACACACACACACACACACAGACAGACCAATGAACAAAAACATTCTTTTTGGGTTCAGGGGACTCTAAAACGTGAAGATCTGTTGAAAACTCAATTTTGAATTTTTGGGGTGAATCCAATACTTTCTTTATTGTAAAAGGAAATAATTACGTTAACTCTTGAGTTATTTTTTTAACGAGATAAAGCATACTCGGATAAAGGTGGGGCATGTTAATATCAGCAGTCTTGTAAAGAATCAATGAATTTGCCATGAAAGTATTAATATATCAATCTTATCAGAAACCTGAACGTTAAATTATACCGTTTGCTGACTTGGGCGACGCACCATAGGAATTTGCATAGTAAATTCTTTGCGTTAAATTATTTGCTCCCCTAATTATTTTAGAGTTAAAGTGTAAATACATTTTTTGTAGAGAAAAAAATACTGCATCCACTCATACTGTTGCTAACAATTTTTCATTTTCCGGAACCGAAGGAATGCAAAAAACAAACTAGCATTTTCACAAAAATCAGTGATGCCATGGAATTATTGAAACAAGCCAATGCCAACGCAAAAGCGTGCGGCGCGACAGTATGTGCTGTTTGTTTGTAATAATTCATTATTAATTATGTTCTGCTTAATGTCTCTAAGGTACCTAGACCTTGTCCATAACAAAAATGGTTTTACGAGTATGGTGGACGTTCGTTAAGTGTTGTTTATTGTAAAATGTCCGTATCGGCAAATTTCAAACAGTACAACCATTAATAAACTGATTCATTTTCAGTTTAAGACTACAGGCAGGTTATTAAATAATTGTAGGAGCAATAATGAGGTTCAGAACTAACACCAAAATGAGAAAAACGACAATACGTTCAATCTTTTGACGGCAGTGACTGGATGATCGTCCCGCACGCACTTGCGTTGGCATTGGCTTGTTTCAATAATTCCATGGCATCACTGATTTTTGTGAAAATGCTAGTTTGATTTTTTGCATTCCTTCGGTTTTGGAAAATGAAAAATTGTTAGCAACAGTACGAATGGATGCAGTATTTTTTTCCCTACAAAAAATGTATTTACACTTTAGCTCTAAAATAATTAGGGGAGCAAATAATTGAACATAAAAAATTTACTATGCAAATTCCTATGGTGCGTCGCGCAAGTCAGCACCCGGTATATAAGCTTTTAATGGAAGGTTGTCGACAAAAAAAAACGGGTACCTATTTTTTCCCAATGTAAAGTCAACTTTTAGAATAGTTGAGTAACATCTGCATTTAAAGTAACTGTCACATTTTTCACCGGCGATTGTCGAAAATCAGTCATTTGAATGATTTTGAAAATAGAATTGTCGATAGGTTAATGAAAGCAATGCAAATAAAAGCAATTGCCTCACAGTAAAAGTAAAACTTATCTCCTGAATATATCCGAAATTTACTAACTTCTATGACAAATAGATTAAAAGCTGTAATTGCAGACAGTGGCGATATTACAAAATATTAATTTAATTTTTGTTGCTATACATTTCCTGTTTGAAATTTTAATGATTTATAACCATATTTTTAATTTTTAATTTGCATAACATAGCAACAAAATTACAGGTAATTGTAATTTAAGTGCATGGTAGATTGTTTTCTACTTGCAACTAGGTATATGAAATAGTAGATTATATTATAAGTGAGAGAAATGCATCATTATTTGCGAGTGAGAATTTTGAATCGCGAGTGCCCCAGCACGAGCGATACAATTTCTCACGAGCTTATAATGGCATTTCGCTCACGTGTGATATACGTCGTTTTATCTTACAGTCGCAATTCGTATGCCTAAACAGTTTGAGCCGTCAGAATATGTCGCAAAACAGACAATAGATAGTTACAGTAGCATTTATTACCATACATTATACAACTGTTTTCAGTGACTAAAATGAAGTTTTATTCACTAGTGCGTATAATAGTTATTTACTATACAAGTGGGATAACAGCATCATTAATATACGTGTGCGTAAGTTACAAACGAGTGCGTAGCACGAGTTATGTAAGCACACAAGTATATTAATGATGCATTATCACACATGTATTGTACAAAATTTTATCTACGACTGCCTAAAATTGAGAAACGTGCATTAAGAGAAATGTCAGATCTGTCGTTCTAAAAAATATTTTAGTAGGCAAATGTCATTATGTCATTCATTTGACACTATTTCAGTTACGTAATGAAGTCATTACGCAACTGAGTTGCTTAATGAAACCATTACATAACTGAGTGGTGTACTGAGCTTCATTACCTAACTGAAATAGTGTGAAATGAGTGACGTAATGAGTTACTTATCCCACTGGAGTAGATAAAATACATTATACAACTGTATAAAAGATTTTTATACTCACTAGTGAGTAAAACTTAATTTTAGTCACTGAAAACAGTTGTATAATGTATGGTAATAGCTGCTACTGTAAGATAATAGTAATTTACGATACAAGTGCGTAAAGCTACTGTTTAGGCACGAGTGGGGTAGAGTTAAAACGCGAGTGAGCGAGCGTTTTAAGCCCCGCGAGTGACTAAAGATGCTTTACGCATGTGTATCGTACAATATTTTATCTACGATAAAATCTAGAAAACACGGTAAATATGAAAAAAATTAAATGTAAATTAGGATTACCAGCAACCGGTCGTAATTTTGGGTGTTTTAAAAATTTTAAAACACGTTGCTACTCACAACGTGTCTAATGAAATCTTTTAAATACGTTACTATTGACGACGTAAACTAATGAAAACATGTTATTAAACAGTCGTTTTACAAAATTAAAACTGCCAACTAAAAGCCAATTTTACACACTGTCGTAGATAATAGTATATTATTATATGAGCGATTATGACAGCCATTATTCACGAAGATGACATTTGCGCCACAAGCCGAAGGCGCTTGGCGCAAGTCATCTGAGTGAATAATGGCCATAATCGCGAATATAATACGATATTTTATCTACTCCTATGCAATAGGAGCCTTGTGTTCATATTTCAGAATTATGACATTTGTGACAGCTGTTAACTTCAAAAGTCATTTAATAACAAGAATGAATTTTGTGATTGGCTACAACCTATTGAGTAATGAAAATAGAATTTTATGATTGGCTGCAAACCGTGAATTATAAATCATAATTCATGGCCATTGTGCAGTAGGAGTAGATAAAAATATTAATCAATTAAGTTTTTCTACTTTGCGTTTATAATGGACTTATTGTGACACTGAAAACAGTTTCACAATGAAGCTATTATTAAACTGTTTTTGGTGAAATGTTATATCTTAAAGTTGGCAGTATTTGCTGCATATGTCAAATTATCAAACATCACATCAACTGTCAAATGCCAATGCAGTGTTTATTTGATTTGAAAAACGAAAACCACTCAAATAATAAAGCTGTCTCAAACGAATGGAATTTGTTAAAAACGGTAAAGAAAACTCAACATTTAACTATTTTTTGCAGCTGCACTATTAGTACTCGTATTGCAGTTATTGTGAATATTGATAGTTACAGTTCAGGTATCTTTAGCATTAATAGTTATGCCAGGCAGGTTTTGAGTCAGTATACTGTGTTGGTAATTTGTGGTTCCTTAAAGGTTCACATTCAGCTCATCTGGAATAATTGTTTGCTTTTCAACCTCAAAATTAAATAATGGTTCACTGGAGTAGGAAGTACTAGGTTGTGGTGAGTGAGTTGGGTTAAACATTTGGGCTACTTCTATTTTTTTCTGTAAAGATGTCTCGATGTAGCCTTCGGCTACTGCAGAAGATTTTCACCCTCCGTGCTGCTTAATTGTTATCAAATCACCACCCCTATTAGCCAAATGTGATGCACTTGACCGCCTAAAACAATGTCCAGTGTACCGTTCGAGGTTGGAAAGTTTTAGAAAAGAGGCTATAATTTTTGGAACCTGACCAATCTTATTAATACCGATTGGACCTGTTATGCAGCGTCCGTTTCGATAGGTCAAAAAGAAACGTTTCGTAGCTGCGCTTTTAGGACGAAGGTTAGCATATTTTTTATAAGACCAATCCATTGCTGCTCATTAATGGCAAACATTCTTGGTAAGTGCGTTTTTGTTTTAGGAACTGTTACAAGAATAATGTCATCTTTAAAATCGAGGTCATTAATAGACATATTAACTAACTCGTCACGTCTACAAGCAAACACCTGCGTAACCCATAATCAGGATAACCTAAAAATTAAAGCTTACGCATGAATGATTCATTTTATATGTAGATTAAACCTACCTTAATTGCCAGTTAAGACAGGTCATCTGCCTCCTTTATAAAACGATCTATTTCCAAACCCTCTAATATTTTTGACTTTTTAGGCTGGTAGCCATCGGATTGCCTTTTGAGAAATCCCTGTAGTCTTGCAAATTTTGAAATATCCAAGTTTTTATAGGCATTTAAGCAAGCCCGTAGCATACTGTAAGAAGCCCATACCGTTGAGGATTTCTTCGTTTTACTGATTTCATCGTAATAAGCAAGCAAAACATTTTCAGTTACAGCTTGAATGCTATTTTTATGACACCATGAATTAAATCTATTGTACTCTTTATCATAAATTGGTTTACTTGGGAGTAATTTGTTTATTGCTTCATAGCAGCTTCTCTTATTTCTGGAGGCGTACAAGAAATACTCGACTCTTGTTCCATTTTAATTTAATTGTATTTAAATACTTTCAATCACGGCCTTCTGGATTAGCGTGCCTGCCGGCTCTCCCCGGCCTGTTCATTTGCAAGCTTTTCGAGTGCTCCGCGTGGCGCTGTTACCGGGGGATTTGTAAGGTCACTAGATTAATACACTAAGGGATTTGGAAGCGTTAGCTCAGCGTTTAAACTGCAGATGGCGGAACTGGCGCGGCGGATTCAACAAAATACTTTCAATTTGATCTTTTCGCGCGCACAGAATGCTTGATTTTTGCGCGCAAGAACAATTTACAAACGCCATCATATTAATATAAAATTTTGACGTTTCTACGTACGCATTTTCGTTTATTGTAAATTTACTTTGTTGCTTCTGTGAAAATCCATTTTGTATTTTTATTCATACAAAAATGTCGAAAACACATCATAAATGCTTCGTTGCAACATGTAAAGATTATAAAACAACTAAGGTCTTTCATCAATTTCCCTCAGATAACTTTTTACGAAGTAGGTGGTTTGAAAAATTAGGTATAAACCCTGGTAGGAATTTTTAAAATAATATCTTTCAGTACTTAATATAAATTTTATTTTAATGCAGATACAAAAGTGCCTAGAACTGCTGTAATTTGTAGTTTGCATTTTGAAGACGATTGTTACAGAGCTGCTAGTCGCAAATTATTAAAACGTACAGCAGTGCCTAAGCTCCATACAGTAATTCTTGAAACAAATTTTTTAAACATTCTTCACTGATAATATGTTTTAGAGAAGTATTTCGAACATTCCTGCTGGTATACCAATCCAAACTAACACTTTTCCTGGACCTGCAAACATACCTTTGCTTTCAACTCCACTTTGTTACCCTTCTACTTCCAATGTGGTTAGTATTTATAAGTAGGTATGTACTAGAATCCGTAAATACTTAAATTTTATTTGAAATTCTAGATAAATGATAAAGGCATTCAGGTCAGTGTAATTAGCGAAAACCTAATAGAAAACTATAAAAAGAAAATCAGAGCGTTGAAAATGCAAAATACCCGACTAATTAAAAAAAATAAACTAAAAGACCAAGAAATATTGGAACTGAGGAAAACAATACAACATTCAAATTGTGAGACGGTAAAAAAGATTCAACAAGATGCAGTTGTTAACAATAATTTGTATGCAACTTTTTTGTTTGATCAAATTTTAAATTACTGTAAATCAAAACCAAGATTTTCTGAACAAGTAATTCGAAATTGTATCATTTGGAGAATATCTTCGCCAAAAGGTTATGAGTTTTGCCGTTCACATTTGCTAAAACTACCGTCTAGAGTAACACTTCACCGTTACAGCGGGGCTGGTAGAAACGTAACTGCTCTCATAAAATCTAGACTTCAGGTAGAAGCAGAGTCATTACTACCTGTAGAACGAGTGTGCAGTCTGGTAATTGACGACATGGCCATTAAGGAAAAATTGCAATACAACAGAGCACAGGACCGATTACATGGTTTAGAAACCACAGGTACAACAAAAACAATCGGCAAAAGGCCAGTATTGGCTAACCAAATGCTTTGTTTTGTTATTCACGGTCTTTCAACAAAATTTACGATACCAGCTGCATACTTTTTCCATAGATCGTTAAAGACATCAGATTTTTATCAGTTAACTTTGAATGTTTTAATACTGCTACATGAGTGTGGATTTCTGGTAATTAGAATTGTAACCGATAATCACAAATCTAATGTGGGACTGTTCAAGGCATTTTCAAATATGCCACTATTCTTTAGTTTTGATTATTGCCATGCAATAAAGAATGCAAGAAACATATTTCTCCACCATGACATGAAGACTGAAGAAGGTGTTATTTCTTCTACTTATTTAAAAAACCTGTATCAATTACAGAGAAATTTAATTATAAAGCCTGTTAGATTTTTAACAGAAAAACATTTATATCCCAGCAACTTCGAGAAAATGAATGTTAGACGGGCTGTACAATTATTCTCGCCTACTGTAACTGCTGCTTTAGAATATTTAAGACAGTACTCAAATTCGCCTTATGATTTCTCTACATCAAAAGCCACCATTACGTACATGGAAATGATGTATTTATTTTTTCAGTTACACGACGTTAGTGACAAAACAAAGCACGTTACTCTACTGGATGAAAAATGTGCACCGTACATTAACATTAATGATGAAAGATTGGTCTGGTTAAGAGATGTATTTCCAGTATATATTAATTCTATACAGGAAACTTCAAAAAAAGGTGGCATGAAAGGATTAACTAAGGAAACTGCAGAAGCACTAAAGTTCACCGCACAAAGTACTGCTGAATGCATTCAATATCTTCTTCAAGATGTCGGATTTTATTATGTTTTAGCAAGGTCTTTTAGTTCAGATGCTATTGAATCGATGTTTAGCGACGTTCGGCTAAA
Source organism: Agriotes lineatus (assembly GCA_940337035.1). Classification (NCBI taxonomy): domain Eukaryota; kingdom Metazoa; phylum Arthropoda; class Insecta; order Coleoptera; family Elateridae; genus Agriotes; species Agriotes lineatus. The sequence continues at coordinate 258,059,252 of OW679194.1, read as the reverse complement.
AGGTGGCTCGCAGGACGCCACCGATGCACAGGCTGCAGAGAGTGCAATTAAAAGAATCGTCAAGTGTGGAATAATTAAAACATCGGCATCTGCTAACGTATTTTCTGAATGTGACTATAGCAGCAATATTGGACAAATTCCAGATACTGATAATGTGATGTCATGCTTTACAGTTGAACTTCCTGAAGAATTAAAAGAATTAATCCTAGAATTAAAAAACCTTTCTACTCACTTACATTATGGAATTGTGTCTGCTTCAGTGGCTTTCTTAGCAGGTTATATTGCAAGAACTATAGAAGAACGAACAGAGTGTGAAACTTGCCTAAATACAATTTTAACCAATTCCTGCTCAAATCCGCTACTGGCTCTTATAAATCTACAGGATCGTGGTGGCTTGAAATACCCTAGTAAAAATTTTACTTGTTTAATAAACCAATTAATTCAGCTGGTTTTAAATATATTTGACTATTCAATTCACCTGCCATCTGTCAAAAAGTGACCAATGAAAATCCAGAATTCTGACGTTTCTTGACCAATCAAAAAAATATCAGTGGATATATCTTCCTAGAAGGTATTCAAGTGACTATTTTAAACAAATGCGATTTTTATTAGAAAAAGTCAATATTAGTGTTCTGTTACTATAGAAATTGCGTAGTTTGTTGCTAGATTTACTGAAAACTAATTTGAAAAGGTAGTTTGGTTCATTAAATAGTCCCTCGAATACCATTCTTAGTCAAAGTTGAGTAGATTATTTTTGCGGTGGTATCACTACTCATGTCCATTGCGCTTGGGATTAGGACTCGTGCTAGCGCACTCGTCCTAATCGTACCAAAGCGCAATGGACATTCGTGACACCACCGCAAAAATAGTCGACATAACTTTGACTACTCATGGTATTATAAGTGAATATTTACCCCAGGAATGCAATCCTCGTAATATATTAACCGTTCTCCTTCTAGATCCTCTAACCACTTCAAATTTCTTTATCTGCAAGATTCATACCAAAGATATATGTAGTATAATTTTAAGTCAGTGAACTCAATAACAACTGGAAGGGACGCTAAATGCTTTAAAAGTGAGGCAAGTTGATTTTTAGGCAACCCGCAAGTGTGTAGTATCTCCCTCTCTGTTTAACATATTGAATAAATGGCAGAAATGAGCAAATTTGAAGGTTTTATTTTTTATTTCCTATCCTATCTTTTCTAAAATAATGTATTAAAATTTATACAGATTATTTGATTAATCTTTAATCTTTTAAGAGGTAAAATAATTATTTAACTGTTTCTAGTATTTGTCAAAAATTTAATAAAATTCTGTATAGGTGACCATACAAATTTAGCAGTCATTAAAATTTGTTAAAACCCTTATTTGCCTGATAAAACAATATTTAAAATCTATATTATATGTTTAAACAAAATTATAGATACACATATAGGGAACAAAATAAATCATTGGAAAAAAATTACAAATGAGAAAAGGTACAAAAATGAATAAGTAACTGGCCTTCACAACACTTTTATTTCAACAATGATTTTATTTCAATTCAAAATATCACGGCTAATGCAAATGGTGAAACGCTTAATATCTGTAATTGTTTGTAAACATTATTATGAACACTTACAAGAGCAATATAAAGAAATAGTGATTATTAAGCATTTCAGCAGTTGTAATTAGCAATAAATTAAAAAGACTAAATGCTTTTATATAATATATTATATGCAAAATACAAAATGTATTTAATAATATTTCATAGTACAAATATTTACATGAATAAATTATGTAAAATACAATTAGTCTACATTTATCGGCTATCATACAAACAGAATTAGCTTAAAAGAGAAAACATCACATTCAGGTCATCGGACTGGGTCCAAGTGGCTTAAAATTTCGTCTTCCTATCGTTATTCTGTTGTAGATATGAAAATTATCAAAAGACAACAAACGTAACGTCTTTGGCCACGATCTTTAATTTCAGAGTCTGTTTTCTGCAGAAGCACAAGCTCTAAAGGCAGACCTAAAAAATTCATTATTAATTTTCTAGTACAATAGTTTAGCACAAGCATTATTATTAACCTTCAAAATAATTTTTCAGGACAGTATTTAAATTTTCATTGCTATAGCCACTTTTTGAAATTTCCTTAATGAGATGTTTCATAGTAGACACCTTTAAATTTCTCCTCTTGACTTTTTGTTTTAAAGTTTTGACTTGTCTTTTCAAGCGGAAAAGTCTATCATCTATTGCCGCAGTCTGCGTTTCTTGGTCCCTGAGCAGTTTTGATCCTCTAGCAGATGACGATGGCAAATTTATCGATTCTGGTGTAGTAACACCAAAATCAATACTCATAGGTTCTTCTTTAACCCTATCATCTGCCATCTAAAAAAAAATTACAAAAAAACAATAATTTTTTGCATAATACAGAAGGTTATTTTAATAACTCACATCATGTCGAATTAATTTCCTGCGAGGTGTTGCCTTTTTCAATAGATGTTTTGGAAATGAAAAAATACTTGGCACAGCATCACGTTTAAGTAATTTAGTATTACATCCTGGCCTAATTTGGTAATCCGCAGATAAAAAATGTTGCCCGCACAGTCTACTCGTCTTAGAAGGCAACCAATTTTCTCTTCTTATTGCTTTCACCCAAAGTTCCAGAATCTCTGGACGTTTGAATGGAAAACTAAAATAAACATATACTTAATTAATAATAAAAAATATTATATACTTTTTTAACTTTTATAGGTTAACTACATTTTATGAGCATTTTAAATCTTAACATACAACAAAGATTTTATAGACTTTAGACTATTAAAAAACTGTAAACTTACGTATGAAATGAAATTGGTTTTCTTGCATTCTGTACATTATTGCAACCATAAGCTACACAATTAAGCACCATGATTACTCAGTTTCTAAACACAACACTTGGAAAATGGTTTTGGCACTATTTTGCTGCAATTTGCTTTAAAAAAAATACACCAACCGCTTGATGTAAATGTATTCGACAAACTAAAAGCCTTTTCAAAGATACAAGCTCCTCAAAATATTAACAAATTGTAATAAATGGGAAATGAACCGCACAATCGCCATTCACTTGCATCTGTAAAACAGAGATGGGGATCCTACACGTACATTCCCTCTCACTCTGTCGCCCCTGACACAGTTTTGCGTGCTTTGCGCACGCGACGGGTCCTTTCCAGTTACGTTAGAGTTCACTGTTTTAAGTAAATTGCTAAAACCAGTAATAACCAACCTCGCTAACACACGGACAGATAAAATATATGGAACGCCATTGCATGCCAAACCTCATTGTCGGAAAGTGCTGAAACTTTGAAATCAAGCGGATGACCACCATTTCCAAGGGCATACAACTGGATAGATGCAGCTGGGTCGAACAATTCTAATTTTCCAGACTCGACTTGAAAAATAGAAACACAAAACGGTTCTTTTTAGAACCACAAAATGCAAAATTAAGAATAGTTCAGCTGACGCTAGTTTCAATTAAGAAGTCTTTTAAATGCAAAAAAATAATTTTATTAGAGAGTATACAGAATTAATGTAAAACTAACCTAATTTAACGTTTCCGTCACAGAACAATAATCCAATCAACAAACCAAAACTGACAGATAAAAGCTAAGTTTCAAACCGGCTGGCGTGGTTCTGAACTTCAATCCCCCGATATGCCGAGTCACAACTTTGTAATGCTATTTGTCACAAATGAACAGGCCGGGGAGAGCCGGCAGGCACGCTAATCCAGAAGGCCGTGCTTTCAATAAACTAGTTCTTGTACAAACTGTCAATTAAATTTTGTTTATAACAATTGAAAAAGGGTTGGCAGTGCTGTCACACATTACAATCAAAACTCCCTAGATATTAAGGTGTTCATTTTTACAACAAATTTCCATATTATTGTTAAATAAATGACGCAAAGTAGAAAAAATGGTAAGAATCTAGTTTAGCGACCAACTCCGATCGACATGTGCTACACACCATTCGACGCGTCTCGTCGAGCTGAACAATATTGTCCATGGGGACAATCGAGGCAGACCAATGGTTACTGAGATACAGCACTATAAAGTTTTTTTTTTCATACATTTTTTCTTCGTGGAAAACACCCTGGAGCCTTTGGCGGGGCGCTGCGCAGCACTTCGAGCAGCGTACCTCACCGAAGGCTAATAACAAGTTACACTGCGCGCCACCTAACCTAACCTTACCTAACATAACCTAACTTAACCTAATCTAGTTTAGCGACCAACTCCGATCGACATGTGCTATACACCATTCGACTCGTCTCGTCGAGCTGAACAATATTGCTGATGGAGACATTCGGGGCAGACCAACGGTTACTGAACTACAGCACTATAAAGTTTTTTTTCTAAATTTTTCTCGTGGAGCGTACCTCACCAAAGGCTAATAACAAGCCACAATGCGCGGCACCTAACCTAACCTAACCTAACCTTACCTAACCTAACCTAACCTTACCTTACCTAACCTAACCTAACTTAACCTAACCTTACCTAACCTAACCTTACCTAACCTAACCTAACCTAATCTAATCTAACCTAACCTAACCTAACCTAACTTAACCTAACCTAACCTAACTTAAACTAACCTAATCTAACCTAATCTAACCTAACCTAACCTAACTTAACCTAACCTAACCTAACTTAACCTAACCTAACCTAACCTTACCTAACCTAACCTAATCTAATCTATCCTAACCACACTTAACCTAACCTAACCTAACCTAACCTTACCTAACCTAACTTAACCTAACCTAATCTAACCTAATCTAACTTAAACTAACCTAACCTAACCTAACCTTACCTTACCTAACTTAACCTAACCTAACCTAATCTAACTTAACCTAACCTAACCTAACCTAAATTAACCTAACATAACTTAACCTTAACTTATCTAACCTAGCTTAACCTAACCTAACCTAACCTACACTTACCTAACCTAACCTAACCTTGCCTAACCTAACCTAACCTAACCTAACCTTACCTAACCTAACCTAACCTCACCTAACCTAACCTAACCTAACCTAACCTAACCTTACCTAACCTAACCTCACCTAACCTAACCTTACCTAACCTAACCTAACCTAACCTAACCTAACCTAACCTCACCTAACCTAACCTAACCTTACCTAACCTAACCTAACCTCACCTAACCTAACCTAACCTAACCTAACCTTACCTAACCTAACCTAACCTAACCTCACCTTACCTAACCTAACCTTACCTAACCTAACCTAACCTAACCTAACGTAACCTAACCTAACCTTACCTAACCTAACCTAACCTTACCTAATCTAACCTAACCTCACCTAACCTAACCTAACCTAAACTTACCTAACCTAATCTAACCTAACCTAATCTAACCTTACCTTACCTAACCTAACCTAACCTAACCTAACCTCACCTAACCTAACCTAACCTTACCTAACCTAACTTAACCTACCCAAACCTATCCTAACCTAACCTAACCTATCCTAACCTAACCTAACGTAACCTAACCTTTTTTTTTTTTTTTTTTTTTTTTTAAGAGGAGTGTTGCAGGAGTCAAGCTACCTGATCAAGTGACTCCTCAGGAGTTGGCAACAGGCTCGGAATCACATAATGTATTACTTCGAGCCTGTTCCAAAGAGTAATTATATTCGGTATTTAATTTTATCTAGAAAATATCATATCTATGCTTATTAATATGTATTTCTTTCCTTATTAGTATATATTTCTATCCTACTTGTTGTCTAGGCTTCCTGTCTTGCCCTTTCGTCCTCTTCTTTCTTTTTCATTATCCTTGTCAGTCGTCGGGATATCTCCATCCAGTCGTTGGAGTTTTTTAGCATACCGGGTATTAAATTATTAATCGTTACTGGTTCTTCCAGTATGGTCTCTATTTGAAGTCGTTCCCTGTTCCATCTTGGGCATTCGAAGACGGTGTGGTAGGGGGTATCCACTCTACCGCAGTACTCGCATTCGTCTTCGTCTTGTATCTTCATTCTTTTCAGATAGGATCCAAAACAGCCATGTCCTGACAGTATTTGTGTTAAATAGTAATTGGTTTCCCCAAATCTTCTGCTGTTCCATGTCCGTATATTTGGAATTAGCGCTTTGGTCCACATTGCTTTTTCGCGCTGTTCTACCCAACGTTCTTGCCAGATTCTGAGGGTTTCTTCTCTGGCCTCCCTTGTTGTTACCTCCCTTCTTTCATATAGGGTTATCCTTTCGCGCACCAAGAGATCCATGGGTGGAGATCCCACGATTACCTGTGCCGCCTCCGTAGAGATGGTTCTATATGCTGAACAACACCCTAGTAGGGCTTTCCTTTGCACTTTACCTATTAGGTTTAGGTATTTTTTCTTCTTTACCGCCTTAACCCATATCGGGGCACCGTATAGTATTTTTGAATATATCACGGACAGTAGCATTTTTCTTTTTCCGTGTCTGGGTCCCTTGACGTTCTTCATTACCCGCAGTAGAGCTTGTGCCGTCTTTTCGGCCGTTCTAGCTATGTTTCGCACATGTGCTGTCATAGTCATATTACGATCTATGTGCACTCCTAGACACTTCGTATGTTCTGCGATGGTGATTTTCGTGTTGTTTATATATAACTGCAGATCTTTTAACTTTCGTCTTCCTGTAATTATAACTGCCACAGTTTTTTCGGCAGCAATTTCTAGGTTGTTGTTTTTCATCCACCCGTTTACTCTTAATGCAGCTGTGTTTAATTTAATTTCCAGAGATTCTTTAGTTCTGGCCTTAGCGACAATCGTCAAGTCGTCTGCATATGCGACCAGTTTTACGTCTTGGGGAACATCTATGTTCAGGATTGGGTCGTAGAATAGGTTCCATAGAAGTGGCCCCAGAACCGATCCCTGTGGAACTCCGCAAGAAGTGTTCATAATGGCGGTGTTTCCTATCGCTACAAATCTGTTGGACAAATAGTCTTTAATTAATCTGATCAGGTACGGGCTGATAGTTCTTCTTTCCATTTCTTTGATGATGCCCTCCCATCTTACCGAATTGAACGCATTTCTCACGTCAACCGCGATCAGGGCGCTGTATTGCCTTTTCCCATATTTCCCTTTATTAGCGCTGTCTTCTACTTCTTTGATGGCCTTCAGGGCGTCAATAGTTGACCTGCCTGATCTAAATCCAAACTGGAGATTTGAGAGGTCTTCTTTTTCTTGTATTTCTTTTTCTATTCTATTATAAGGTAATTCCGGGAGAGATGCCCCACCGGTATAGATGCCCCAGTATGCTTAATTTGGTCAAAATTTCGATAGGTGGCGTTAGAAGCAGGTTTTGGTTAGAGTCCCTATATATAAAGAGTTGGGACATGTAGGCGACTCATTTTGGATCCACAAATCATGGAGTACCTGATTTTTGTTAAATTTAAATTTTATGCAGATCATGCATACCTATGGACAACAGTTTGGCAACCATTACAAATTAGAATCACATTTTGTGACAGTTGTGGCAAATACTTAACAAATATTTTTAATTTGAAAACTATTGTGCAATGACTGGTGGTTCAGCGATTAATTGTAAAAATCGAACAGATCTGGGATATTATTTGCATCTTTTTCTAAGGAATGAGAAAATAAAGCGTATCTGGGCAAATAACATCAAAATTAAAAATTTTAAGTCAACAAGCCGTTTATTCTCTGAATGTCATTTTGTGGCAGTGTTCTATTATGATATGTTTTATCGGACTTTTTCCACTGCCGCCGTTTATGTAATAAACATTTTGCGGATGATCAATGGTTGATTAAACGTGGAAAAACGATACTGCAATACGGTGTTATTCCAAAATTATTCAATTTATGATAACCAGATTTAAATAAATGTGAAAATTCTGAAATAGAAGAAAACGAACTAATCGATATTGAAAGCATCAAACGGCAGATTATTCAGGCCAGTGTTAATCAGTACAAAAAGACAATTTTCCTCTGGAGAAGTTGAATTACGTCGCCTCAAATTCTCTAACGTTAGTTGTTGAGCATTACATTCGTATTCATACCAGATTTACAGCTGTCACTAAACATCCTACTCCACACCTAAGATTATAAGCAGAGGTTTTTCATAACACAAGATTTCAGTACCTGTTTATTTTTTACCGCAGTCCACTTAAGTCATCAGAAATGCTTTTTACCATAACCTGAAAACACACTAGGACTAAAAAAGTAACTAAATTTAGCCGGCAAATTTTTCAAGTTTTAATAATTCCACATAAATATAATTTTTCTTGCACGTTGCCTCATATTTCTAAATGAATGAACTCTGTGATTTGACATGTCAATTAATGTCATTTTGTCTGTCTTACATCTTTCAAATATAAAAAAATGAAATATATTATTGCTGAATCATGTGATCCTTGATTTGTGGATCCAATGTCCCAACTCTTTATATATAGGGACTCTAGTTTTGGTATTATTTACAAGTTGTAGCATCGAGTGCGTGCCATTACTCAACCGTGGCATCTGTACTTTTGCTGATAAACATAAAAGAAGGTAAGGTATATCACTTTTAAGTGGCTATGTAATACAAACGGATGTGATTGAGCAGTTATTTTGCACTGGCATAAGTTTATAACGTAAACACCTTGTGAGACGGTTCTAAATAGTTCTAAATTGAGGTTATGTTTAAAGATACTGATTTCGGCTAGGCTGTTCCAAACTAACAGGTGGGGCATCTATACCCGACAAAAAGGATAGATGCCCTAGGGCGTCTAACCCGTATAAAAGTATAGATGCCCCACACCAAACGTAGCAAAATATGACGCCATGTTCATTTTTATAGTAGTACAATGCCTACAACGTATACCCGGAAGATTACTGCTGCCCCAAGACGGCAATGGAC